>JAODUP010000338.1:17500-107500 GCA_025642065.1 Paralvinella palmiformis | reverse complement strand
ATACAATCCCGCGGAGTTTGATGACACATTTGACGCCGTATGTTGTCATGGAAACTAATGTTCTGAATACAAACTGCTGGTCTGTTGTCCTGAAGGAGACGATGAATGATGTCACTGGGTGATAGGAAGAACGCTTTTAGAATAACTGATGTCTGTTGGGGGAGATTACGTTTGTCAGCCAGGCAGTGGCTTATCTACTACAGAATTAGGATATGCTGCATTCATCAATAACTTTGATAGAAATAATTCTTTTGAATATTATATATATATATATATTCATGCAGCAGATATTGTTTATCTGCTATTTACAGACACATAATCCAGAATTGTTCATCGGAATTCAACTTCTGATACTCATGTGATGGCCTAGTGAAATATTTCGGAATAATTCACATATAATTTATTTACATAAATATTTCTTTTTCTTTTTATTTCGTCTTCGGTTCCTTAACAACGTTACTGTGCATCAGGGGCGATTCAGTAGTTGTATGCTTAAGTACAACAAATTATGTGCTTATGTATAACAATTTCTGTACGTATCTTGTGGAAGGTTTGTACATCGAATTTGATTGTTCTTAAAGTTGTAAGTAGCTTGTTTAATTATAATAATAATAGTTTCCGCACATATACATACCCCTATGTCAAATTTTGAAGAACCCCCCCCAGCGTTCTTCCATGTGGTAATACAACTTTGAGTAATCCTCTTATTATACTCTATCTAGAAATGGTCAAAGTGACCCCATTTAATAAACCAAACCCGTAATAGGTCAGTATATAGTGGTATAATAAAACCTTGACGTGATTGGGGTGGAAGCTTCCGCCTCTATAGATAGCACACATATATCTGCCGGTTTCAGATGGACCATTGCACTTAAAGAGGTTGTAAGAGTAAAGAGCTATTGATGTGAAACGGTCATTTAAGGCTTTCAACAAATTTACCGTTCTCTTCCGGATTGGCATCGTTAGTAGAAAATAAAAGAAAACTGGGACAACGTGAAGCAAAGACTAGACAGAGAGAGGATGGAATATTTTAAACGGTGACTGGTGATGGTTTGGGTGTTTTAGCGACTGTTTATATGTTGCTTGCGCTGTCTCTGCTTCGTCCTGGAAGTATGCAGGTCTCACGGTTGGTTCTGGTGCTAAAATGTCAGAGAAGCGTCTCTGGATTATTTATACCGCGAAGAAGCTTCTCGCGTGCGTCCCTCTAAGTGTGTTTGATCATGAAAGTCTGTTAGTTTAGACTATGTTTTAAATATGGCACATTACAGTGAGATAAACATCTCATTAATCTATTATAGTAACTGACCCTGAAGGTTTGACCCGTTTTAGACATTCTAAGGAACATCTACAACAAAATGGAGGAAAGTACTTCCATTTGTAATACAAGTTTAGAATCTTGATGAGCGCCCCCCTCTATTAAGCTTGTTATAGTACTGTAACACATAACAGTACCAAACTTTTTATTAAGTTACTTCTAATTGGTTATTATTAATAAAACATGTAGTAAGTTAATGATTGAAAATAAAATAAATTCAATTATTGTGTCTGTAAAGTTATTGCATAATTACGAGAGATAAACACCAAATTAGAGTTTTAGAGATGCTATTTTCAGTAATTAGATAAATAAATTGTGTCTTATGTTGGTCCAGTGATAAACGCAATGGATATTTTATCTATCTACCTATCTATCTATCTATCTATCTATCTATCTATCTATCTATCTATCTATTATATATATATATATATATATATATATATATATATATATATATATATATATTATTATCAAAATTATTTAAAAGTAGATTTATGTTTGAGAGCAGAATTGAAACGAGGAAGATTCAACATTCTCCACAAATTGATTTATTTTTTAAATGTTTTTTTATGTTTAGGTTGATGTCTAAACCGAGAAAGGTAGACTTCGGACACTGATGATACACGGCATAGTGATTGTTTAAGATATTACGTTGGGCTAATGGGTAAGAGTGTGGGACTTTCTCACGCCTGGTCATGCTGTACGTGAGGTCGAAGGTTCGAATCCCGATCGTGGTACTGTAATAGGATTTTTCATCCAACCAGGCAACTGGCAAGGTTTTCTCCACCGAACATAATATTTATTGTAAATTTTAAATTTATTTAAATTAGTCTCCCTGGTGAAGCCGTAAATTACAGACCATATGCGTTTCCCTCATTTGAGGTAGCTATGGGACGTAAAATAACTGCCATTTCAGCTATTATTATTATTATTATTATTATTATTATTATTATTATTATTACGGTGTCATTAAATAGAATGTCAATAGACATAATCATTCTGATAACAGCCTGTGTTTTAGTAACCGCTGTATCAGTTACCGCAATGTTAGTAATTATTGTGTCAATAACAACAATGTC
Source organism: Paralvinella palmiformis (assembly GCA_025642065.1). Taxonomy (NCBI): domain Eukaryota; kingdom Metazoa; phylum Annelida; class Polychaeta; order Terebellida; family Alvinellidae; genus Paralvinella; species Paralvinella palmiformis. Next base: position 105,106 of record JAODUP010000338.1, on the reverse strand, counting down.
GGTAACCGCTTTGTCAGTTACCACACTGAGAATAACCACTGTGTCAATAGCCATAGTGTCAGTGACAACGATGTCAATAACCACTGTGTTGGTACAATTAGCACATCATTTATCACGTCTGTGTGAGTTGAGTTGTTTAACATCGGTACTGGTCCATCATACATGGTGTAAATGGCGATGGGGCGTATCATAGGGAAATAACCCAGAAACATAGCTATGAGTCGGATTAGAACCTGGAATTAATCAGATTTCCAGCGCAATGCTTTAGCCACTACACTATAGCAATGCCTTATGTAAGTTGGCGAAGGTTTTATGGCCCAAAACAGATCAATCTATTATGATTCCAACTATTTAGATTATTGTATACATATTTATATAATGCTGCAGGTGCTTCTATGGCCGTGGGTGATGTTGGGTGGATGATGGGTTTGAGAGAGTTGGTACGTGGGCGGATGGGTGGAGGTTATGAGCTGTACTTGGGCGAATGGGCGGACCTGATGACCTTCCTGTGGGGCGAACGACAAACCCCATGTTAGAGTATACGGAGATAATTTTGATGCCAGAGAAGACATGGCATTATTCTGCAGAAGTCGTCCTTCATCAGAGTCTCAAGTAAGTTGGAAGGTCAACATGACTCAACGACAACACTTTACCGTCGGCTTCGAGAAGCTTTCAGCCACTTTATTAGTCTTGGGCCAGGATGGCGAGGTACATAAAATAATATTGATTTTGTTTCGATGCCGTTCATCGATTGGCAATGTTTAATCAATCATCGTCGATGACACACTCAACTTTAGTGATAATTGCCGAACCTTAGACGAACTTATATCAGCTAAAGTTCTCATTAAACATTTGACCCAATTTGCTATGATGATATACTATTTGGTATACAGATATCCATTTATCTTGCTAATGAAGTGGAATATATATATATATATATATATATATATATATATATATATTATATAATTTTATATATATATTATATATATATATATATATATATATATATATATTATTGATGGATATTATTTTTACATATTTTACATACCAAAGTTAGTGTTGTATCTTAATTTACCCCGCGTAACTCGAAGTTTCGAGATATGTACTCAATCGTGTTGACTTTGAGCTCAAGTTAGCACTTATATGTTTAAGCAGTTCATGGAATATTCACTGAGCTAATTACCAACAAACATCTAAGTGTTTTAATTATTAATTAGCAACTTACATCAGTGAGTTTTATCAGAGCATGTAATACTTATCCGAACTATTCAAGGAATCCTTGGGGGGGGGGGGGAGATATAAATACGAGTGATTTGCTCATAATTATTATTACAACATCATCATGATTAGAAGTTAAGTAAGCACCCATAGATACAAAGTTACAAACCATTCCTGATGTCGACAAGAAGATCAAAGTCCAAGTTTGATATCACTGTTTATTTTGCTATTCCGTTAGGTACTCTGTCCACGTCACGTGGTTGAGCAAGCGCCAAACTTCTGTGTCGGATTTTCTTAATATGTAATATTGTAATGATATTGTTCAATATCTTGTTTGATAGCATTATTGTGGAAATTTTAAAAATATCTTGTAATATTTGTGTGCAGTTTGTGTGGTTCTCCTAAAAAGAAGAATTATCAACGAACCGCTCTTATAACGAACCATTCTTATAGCGAAATATTTCCGTTGCTCCTCTCAACTTCGTTATAGCGCGATTACACTGTAATTGATACCGTAATATCTGGTAAACAAACCGAACTATAGTCAAATTTAGTGTTATCGATGAGTAAATATAAATGTTGATGTTTTTACGGCCACTTTTGTGTACAAGGTATGATAAATGGGCCGAGTGACCTCCAATGGTAATGAGGCGAAGTGAAAGATGAAACACCCTTCTGACATAGCCAGGCCTGGGTTTGAACCCAGGTGCTGTAGATCGGTTGCCAACCGCACTACCACTACTCATAGAAATATCAATATTGGTTTGTTTTATATCCTAAGTGGCTTTAATGATTATAAAACTTAACTTTAAAAATACCAATATGGGAAAGTGACGCCTAGAACGCATTGTGTCAACCGAGAAAATAAAATAAGAATAACAATAATGTATATTTAATAAAGCGCCCTTACTAGCAGGAGCCATTCAAAGGCGCTGTACAAATAATATGTAATATACAATGTAATGATACCCCAATAATATGTCTAAAAACCATATAAAAGAATTAAAAGACAATTATTATTTACCTGTGAAAGCGACCTTGAACAGGTGTGTTTTTAGAACGGATTAAAAAAATTCAAGAGTCGACTCATTTCTAATATCTGCCGATAATCTAATCGTGGTAGTCGTTCACAAAAGTACAACTTTTTTGATGAAATAAATACCACTATTTATTTTTCAGTTCTAGATAAGTATTCAAATAAAAAAGGAGGCAGGCTTTATTTGAATAAATGCTATTTCTCTGCGCAGGAGTATATTTTTTCAAATATATCATAATTAAGCTGTAATTGATCCCGACTTGTAATCTGGATATTTAATGTTTATTTATGTGTAGCGAGAGGACCTTCGCTCTAAAATCGGTCGCGAATAATTCGGGACGCTTTTTCCCCCACGATAAATAATTTGCGTAACTTGTAATTAAGTCACGTTTGTGAACCATATTAAATGATTTAAGATCATATTATGAACTAAACGTACGTATATCTGGTTTAATACATTATGTATTTTTGGGCAGTCGAGCGAAATGTATTTCAATTCTTTTAAATACGCGCTCGCACACGCGCACACATATGCACACACACACGCACGCATGCACACACACACGCACGCTCGCGCGGGCACACACACTATATGAGTATTCTTACATAATTCTCAAGATTTTGACAAGGGATGAGCCAAAAGAGGGATCCGCTTAGGCCCTTGGTTCGGATCCAGCAACCAGCTAGTGGCTGTTGATATGAATCAGTATGTGAGGTTAGACGATGATGGTCCTCACTACGAGGATAAGATATGAACACCTGCCGCCCCCAACAACATAACAGATCCATAACGCGCCATTTTAATCAAGAAAGTGGGCGCTCTATAAAGCCGAGATGTAAATAGTCACGTGACAGGAAATGATTCATTTACCAGATGACTGACTGAGTTCAACAGCCAATTAACATTTTATCTCCGTTATCTCTAACATCCTGAACTAGGTCATCATAAATATGTCAAAATGGTTAGAGTCTTAGTCTGGCAGACAGCGGACAGCTCTTTCTAGTCAGTTTGTAGAATCTTCACAGTGGCGACACCAACGGGAGACTGATGCGAACTGCTTTTACTTCCCGTTATGCTTTCAATAAACCTTGCTAAACTCACCTCACATAATAATATGAATTATTATTATTATTATTATTATATATAGAATTTCATGTAAAAACTAAATAAAAATATTTCTAGAGTATTTGCTTTAACATACGATGCAAGTAAAACCGTTGTGACTGGTCTGTAAATATCACCAGATCAACTCCTCGGAACACCTCTTACATAAAGATCCTGGACGCTTTCTGGATCGTTGCCTCACATTATAACAGTTCACTGGTCGTACCAAGAGCGAAATCTTATTATTGATCAGGATCATCTGACGTTCAGCCATCGTTAGCACTGTTATCACCGGGATCACTGTGTTTTCTTTATTGTCATCTTCATCGCGACCTCACCAGTAAATCATAGAGCTAGTGTTACTGTTGTGATGTCACTGTACAATAACCGTCGCTCTCATCACACGGCCCGCTTCTCATTGTCGTAAAACATTCCGCAAAATCACTTCCGAGAAAAGAGTGCATAATTCACTGTTTATTGTGCTGTTTCTCTGCGAGTTTCTGGCTATAAAACTACAGGAAAAGTCATTGTATTGATGTGAATAAACACCACGGCGTATACCAGGCACCTCTGCGGCCTAAATGGTAGTGCGTTTGGCTACAGATCTATGGCACCCGGATTCAAACCCCGATAGGGCTACGTTAGAGGGGTGTTTCATCTTTTACTTCGCCTCATTACCTTTGGAGGTCGCTCGGCCCAATTAGCCTACCTTGTGCACAAAAGTGGCCGTGAAACAGCAACAGCCACATATAACATATATTTCAGTCACTTTCTAAATATTTTGTCGCAAATCCAGAAAGGTTATCTGCTTGTTTGTTCGATAATCGTTATGTCATCATATATGCTAATTAGACTCCATTTACTTAATTCATAACCTAGGAACGCGGGTTATAAAAATAATTAAAACGTGTAGCGAGGTACGCAACATAATTCGTTTTTAAATGTTGAAAAAGACGCAAGCTAAGTCATAACTGAGCTTTAAAAGCACATGAACTTACAGATAACTTATTATTGCTGTTTCATATTGAACATTTTTATAAACACTTTCCATGGTTATAGATTAAGGCGTTTTATAATAGAAAGATCGATTATAAATGTCAACAACGTGTAAGTTTCTACTATTTTAAAATCATTAATAAGTTTGTTACTAAAATTCGTCGTTTAATACTATTGTAGGGAGGCATAGAATGGACATAAAAATTAAATAATAATAATAACAATAACAACAACGATAATAATAATAAATTTGTATCTTATTTATATTTAACTTAATATTTCAGATATTAAATAAAATTTTAATTATTATCACAATCTTAATTCTAACTGCATTACCATGAATTAATACATAAAATTAAGAGCAGTATGTTTTGACATAAAGTGATATGTTTTACCAATCCTTACATTTAATCTGTAATCTCTACAACAGTACGTATACATTTATGTAATATATACACCAATATGTATACAGTCTGCAATTAATGCACCATTAATCTCTACACCAACGATGTGTGCAATATGTAATATAAACACCAGTGATGTATTGCTACTAAGTCAGTATTATGTTTGTGATCTTTGATACTTGGATGTAGCACTAATTTTGTGGCTGTGTATCTCATTTGCGTTCCATTCAACCAGGCTCATCCATGTGTACACTGGTAAAGCCATGGTTGACTGACCACAGACGTTTTGTGTACGGGATGGGCTTGATATGTTGGTCAGAAAGGGGCAGGAGTTTGAACAGATCAGACTTCAAGTCTTGGCAAGTTCACGGTGAAATGTGTATTTAAATATATCTAAGCTCTGAGGCATTAGTTGTCGGATTTTACAGTTGAATGTAAGTACATTAATTAATTCATGCTGTGTGTTTTAGCAGGATTAAAACTGCTGTAATTTAGGTAATATTGCAAATGCTATTCTTCCACGTGACAGACCGTGTGCTCTGGGGTCAATAAAGGTCAGAGAGCCATATTACCATTTTATGTGATTGTTTAATATTAGTCAATAGACAAGGTCTAATTACTGGCTAATCTATAATTGAGGGGTGCATTCATGTAAATAATAGCAATTAGATTGGGACTTTCTATTAATATTAGATTTTCTCTCTCATGTTGCAAGTTGTGTAATGTCATCGCCCGTTACTGGAGTTTACTTGGGTGTAGATATCGATCCCAGCTGTGAGCTGTGTCATCATCACCTCATCAGAGTAGATATCGATCCCAGCTGTGAGCTGTCATTGTCACCTCATTACAGTGGATATCGATCCCAGCTGTGAGCTGTGTCATCATCACCTCATCAGAGTAGATATCGATCCCAGCTGTGAGCTGTGTCAATGTCCAGTTGTAAATCGTCATCTCATCTGGAGTTATTGTATTCCCGTTGGGAGTCATCTCGCCGTCAAAGTGAGTTTGATATCGAATGTAAACAATTGTCATTTGTATCACAAAGGGTTAATATGTCTAGATTAATGTAATTAATTATTTTCATTCAATTATTTAAATATTGTAATTGATTGTGTTTAATAGTCTGAATGTGACGATGAAAGAAGGTGCATACAGCCAATAGCCACTTGATAACAATGTATGCAATGTAATATTTGAAGTCCATAACGTAAAACAATTTCTTTTCGGGGTTAGCAACTCGCATAGTTTATTATATGAGCTAAAGTTAGCACCGAGGATGACGACTGATGTTTTACGGTCACTTTTGTGCACATGGTAGACTAAATAAATGGGTGAAGTCAGAGTTGAAATACCCTTCAGATATGCCCACGTCGAGATTCGAACTCATGTGGTTGTGATATGTGCTCCAACGCGCTACCAACTAGACCACGGAGAAAATCCTTCTACCATACAACATAATATCGTGGTTCAGCATTAAAACCTAACACGGTGCTATATTTGGTGGAAACTGTATAATAAAAGTGTTATTCAAATATCACTGTATCCCAAATATTTCGATTGTATAATATGCTAATTATGTTTTTGTTCAGTGTTTATATTGCATTATTACTAATTAGATGACAAGGATCCGGATCCGTGGAGTTCTACAATAATTGTTTATTATTTTCTGACAGGAAATAATGCTCACTTTATCCTTCACAATCATTACAATATACCTGGGTAGCAACGCCTCTAAATAAACTAAAAAACGGATACCTATCTTCGATTTAGCGTACATCAAATACACTAAATGAGCCGAGCGACCTTGTAGAGGCAATCGGGCAAAGTGAAAGGTGAAACACCGATCAGAGGTAGCCTGGCGGAGGTTCGAACCCCGGTGGTATAGGTCTGCGGCCAACTGCACCATCATTTAGGTCAAGAAAATGTTGCGGGTATTTATTGACCAATGTCAGATGACACATTTTAGCATCAACAGAAGCAGGTGAGCCGATAGACATTATAGGCATCGTGTACCCTTTACGTCAGGTTGTAGGCATCTAATGATTGATTGGTGTCACAGACGTCGTACCGACGCTGGTTAATCATAGGTGCTTATAACCCCCCCCCCCCCCAACAAAAAACTTGATTCGTTTTGTTTTCATCTTGATGATTTTCAGACCTGATGACGATTCCACAGTCACTTCAAAAAGTGATGAACTCCCTATATTATATATATATATATATATATATAGTGGATTTTTTGTTGATTGTCTTTGTTTATGATTAACTGATAAGTTGAATATATATAATTTTATATTTGATTAAATTGGAAAAGCGATGTAGAACTGTAAGTACCTAGATCCATGACACGTTATATTATATAATGTCACTATGCAACACATTTGAATGGTTCTCGTTAGTAATAGGTACTTTATTAAATATATTATTATTATTATTATTGTTGTTGTCTTAATTATTTATCTATAAAAGTAGCATATTACCACATTTATTGGTTCTAGGTGTTAGGAATCATCAGAAAGCTGTCAGCTGACAAATCTTCTGAAGATTTACAGCGACAATCTGGCACATAGGAAGATCATCCTAGAATTGATCAACTATTATACAATCTCATATAATCCAATATCACATACCTAGGATGGTTACGAATAAGCGAGAGTTTAAATATAGACACGACACGATATCTAGAGATAGAACTTCTTTGTTCGGAAGCCTAATAAAAGAACGGTGTAACTTTTTATATATATATATATATATATATATATATATATATATATATATATGATAGAGAGAGAGAGAGAGGAAGGAATGAGAGCGAACGGTGTAACCATGGCCTTTTTTAGGTTGGTAAAATATTCAGTACCGGAATAAACAGCCTTTCTCCGAATTGTTTCAATAACCAAAAAAGTTCGTAAAGTCCAACAAGTTACATGTGTTGATTCTGTAGAAACAATCCAGAGACCGATCTGTAATGCTGGATCGAATTTCTCGTGGGGACTAAAGTCGTTGTATGATTCTTTGCATAGTGAGGAGATCCAGATATCTGAAACAAGAACTTTTTTAACTGATAACATGGTAAGTACTTTTAACATTGTTAAATTTATTCCTATCGAACAGGCGCTTTCTTGATTAATATATTCTGTGAAGAAAGGAAGAAATTGGTTATTATATTTCTCTTCGAACATCACACTCTTATCAGAGATGATCGTGACGAAAATGGTTATCGAAGTAAATACAGTGAAATATTACTTTGATGAAGCGAAATGATGACAACGAATGGTGATAAATAAATATGATATATCCCGCTTCACCGCATTACCCTAAATCTCTAAAAATGCTAGTATTACATATTTGATGAATTAGCCAATAACAGGCTAGTAAATATCTAGTGGTTATATTTGACGAATAATCATGTAACGTCAGCATATCTAGCTGGCTACTACCATCTTAACAACATACCCTGTCTAAAAACATCTTGTCGTGTACTTATATGGCAATAACTAAAATGACTGCACATTTAGTCTGCCATGCGCTTATTAGTGCATATCATGAACGAACACTTCTTTCGGTTAGAGGGCACTTTACCACAGACTGCCTCGATTCATGCAGCTATTTGTTAGAAGTAATATGAAACGATTTTGAAATTGGTCTATGCTTCTGACAAATAAAAAATGTATGCCGATATCAACTTGAGTTTAGGTTATTTCTTGTGTCGTTTGCTGTTAGAAGAGCAAAGTGCACCCTGTATTTCGTCCGTTTGAGTTGAATCTCTCCCGGTGGCGCCATCTTAGATGTAGTATCATTGGAGTCAGAGGAAGACTGCGAAACTCCCGACATCATTGCTAAACAATAATGAGAGCGTTTTTATTCCGGCGTAAATTGAAAAATAGGACCCTCTGAGTGTCATTTGGAATGAAAAAACCCCACTAGCATTACGAAATCTATCAGAGGTGTCACCTTGGGATAACTCATATAAGTAAGATCATGACAGAAATCCTTAAGATCTGTAAAGGATTCCTTACAAATTGTCAACCCCATTATAAAGCACAATTTTCATATAGGATTCAGAGTTTTTATCTGGCTTCCGAAACTGACGATTATATGCGCATATACTCAGAAAGGCGGGCTGGGATAATTACGTGATTCACACGTGACCAGGAGAGCGGTTTCTGTACGAGCATAGCGCACTTGTTAAATCTCGTGACAGTCAAGCGAGGCAAAATTTAGCGCCATTTAAAAATATTTCATGGCGATCGTGAAATTTTGTTTCGTCAAAATCATGAAAATACGTAAGGACTGCATCGTACGTTCGTGAAAATCCTGAAGGTTTACGGGTAAACCGTAGAAGTTGACACCTATAAATCTATTAATAATTAGTTTAAAGATTCAGCTGGGAAGATAATGTGGACGTTTAGAACGATAATAAAAGATGAAAGATCATTGTCGAGAGCGGTTGAGCTCGAATCGTTTTATAAACGAATACATATGTCAAAACATAGATTAAGATAGCTGAACTCTGTAGTTATTATATTTAATTGAGTTATATGGGCAATGGTAACAGAAGCCAAGCCATTGTATTATACATCTACTCGAGTTATAAAAGAGGACGATCTTTTCCTGTTGACTTGTTCTCTGTCGACCAATCAGAGTTAGGCTTTAATCTGCTGGGGAATTCCCAAATGACGTTTTTGTTCGTACACGTTAATATCAGTAAATGGTTATTATTTACTGGTTACTTCGATATTAGTGTATAAGCGTGATAGTTATAAGAAAAAAGAGCTCAGATTACAAACAAAAACATTGTTCAATTACATCCACTTATATTTCCCTTACTATTATTATTATTATTACTGAATTTCATGATTATCGAATAAACCGGCCTTGAACCACAGAAAGCATGCGGAGTTTATTTTCACCTTCGACCCCAATGACGTCACAGAACCATTTCGACTTTCACAAGTCTGTCGAGTTACTCTGAAATATGGAAAATGATATACGCTTAAGTGGGAAATATTTACGAAAGACACGAGATTTCCATATACGAGCGTGGTTTATAAATAATATCGTCTTAATATTCCAACCAGGGGTGAACTCGTAACTAATTCATCATGGTACCCTTGATAATATATGTCATATTGTCATTATATACACACTTCCGGTGATTCATCATACATGGTTCATGGACAATGTCTTTTATTGGATAATATTGTTATCTCTGGTGGAATATTTGATAGAAAGTCCTTTTTTGTGTGTGACTTCAGTTGGCTGTTATCACATAATATTCTCATATTAATTATACTCTCATTAAATATATATAGTTTTATCTCGAATTTCCGCATCCGGAAATTCTTTGCGCATGCGCTTACTTCTTGTTATATGATTTTTGTTATTGAATAATGTGGTTATTTCCATTTGCTTGTTTGAAGGTAAGTGGTATTTTATTGTTGTTTTGGGGAGATTTTAAAGCATAATTTAAATAATATTATTTAAAGCAAGCTTACAAACAGACAAGAAATAACTCGAGCCCTTTCTTTCATTCTAATAATATATATTTCTAAATATAATTGGTAATATAAGTATGTGTATTATCTTAGAAATTACTACAATTAAAGACAAGAAAACGGTTCCCGTGGGTAATCCAACACGGGCACTTATTTGTTTCGGTAACCTTTTAATCCGGTTGCTCAGTCGAGGCATTCCGGATCCTATTCATGTCGGGATCATTAATCGGTCATATACGGTAATCTGAAGTCGGGGCATATATTTACCAGGCGACCTCTTTTGCTGAATAGATTGTACCGTTGGTGATGATATTGATGATGATGATTTATGTTTTACGGCAACTTTTGTGCACACGGTAGGCTAAATGGGCCGAGCGACCTCCAAAGGTAATGAAGCGAAGTCAAAGACGAAATACCCTTCAGATATGGCCATGCCGAGATACGAATTCAGGTGGTAGTAATTTGTGATACAACGCGCTACCAACTAGATCACGGAGGCGTCCCGTGTAGAACTAGAACAATGTGTCTGTCTTTGACTGCTCTTCCGGTCAAAAAAGCCAATAAAAGATGGCCTCGGACAATAACACATTCCTCTGTCGTCATCGTCACCTTGAAACAGTTGTGGCACAGCTATTTCAATGCGTACCAAGTGTCTCGGGGCGGGGGAGGGGGGGGGGGTTGGTTGTGGGAGGGGGCTATCTATGGCGAATATAATGTCGAACAAATCAACAATCCCACTCTACCCGTTCTATCCAGAGTTCTAACTATGACAAAAATGGAACAAATGTTTGATATTGTCTGTTGTTAATGTTGCTGTTGTTGTTGTTACTGGGATGTCCGAGCTGCTGCAGACGAAACGATGATAACGACAATGTCCGTTTCTGACTTGTCCGAAAATTGGGTCAGAATAAGAGTAATACGGTAACATATAAGATCAGTACAGTGACAGATAGAAGTAGTGTATGAGGTTAATACAAAATATATAACAACAACAGTACCGAGATATACAAGAATAGCACAGTCACATATAAGAGTAGCACGGAAAATTATGAATAATAAGGAAAATTATAAGAGTAATACGGTAAATCATAAGAGTAATACGGTAAATCATAAGAGTAATACGGTAATTATGACAGTCATATGGTAAATAATAAGCGAAATACGGTAAATTCACAGTTTAATTGGTAGGGCGATACCTACCACCTGAGTTCAAGTCTCGACATTGGATCCGGGACAAAATCCCACAGGACATAATATCACAGGACATAATCCCACAAAGTGAAATTTATATTTCAATGGGTCCAATTACAGAAAAAAACATGATGTCATCAATTAACTAAGATTGAAAAGAAAAATATTCATTTAATTGTATTGTGAAAATAAAGATAAAGTGTTAAAATTTAAATGTGTAGGATTTTGTCCGGATACCTCGACATTGTCGTGTCTGAAAGGTGTTTCGTCTTTCACTTCGCCTCCATGGTCTAGCGGTAGCGTGCTGGACCACAGATCACTACCACCCGTGATCGAATCCCGCTGGCATATCTAATTGGTTACGTTACACATTAAAGAGCCTATACCATAAATGTAAGAGTATAGGCCATTATAAGAGTATCGTAAACTAAAAGGGAATAAGCGTAAACATAGAGTACATAAACTATAAGGAGTAATACGAAAAATTATAAGAGTATACACTAAATGATAAGAATTATAGTGCCCCATAAAAGTAGTATCGTAAACTATAAGGGTAATAAGGTAAATTATAGGAGTACTATAATGACGTATCGGAGTATTAAGGTAAAATATAGGCGTAATACGCTAAGTTATAAGACCATTACAGTGACATAATATAAAGACGGAATGGGGTAAAATATAAGGGTAATACGGTAACTTATAAGCGTAGTACAGCGACATATACAGGGAGTACGGTAAATCAATCTGTGCGTTATAATAGAACTGTCTTGTTTATGATGAATAACAATTGAAGAGTGATATTCCTGTTTGTTGTTATAACTGATATAGACGGGATGCCCCAATCTCGGGTGAGACTTAGGAAGGTTTAGAGCTAATCCTGAACACAACGTCCGTAATAACAGTCTGACCAGACGGTTAGTCGTAATCTCGAACACATCCATTTATGTATATAACATCCAATATCAACGAGCGTGTGTCCAAATTCCGGTATAGTCTGTGGAATATTTTGTTCGATCAATGGATTTTCTCAGAGTGATCCTTCGACTATCTATTTCTATCTATTTATTTATCCATCCATCCATCCATTCATCCATCCATCCATCCACCTCACACATACACACACACTTGGTGTGTGTGTATATATATGGCTAGAATGTGTGCAGTAAATACTTTCCAAATCACAGAAGGAGAACCAGTAGAATATACTTCGTCACCGAATGACTTCTTTGATGTTTAGAGTTATGGATACGAAGAGGATTCTTCTTTTTCTTTCATCTATCATGCCGGCAGCGAAATTATGATGTTATGAAGGTGCTACGTGAATATTGATGAAACTAACAGTGATTACAACTTAAAATGATGTTTTACGGTAAATTATAAAAAAAATGTTTTTAAATATCCCGTTCAAAATATTTTTCTGATTTTTTCAAATATTAAAATAGTCTATCAAATATTTAATTCAAAATATTTGTTCTACCTTCAAGTTTATTAGTTATAAATGCATAAATGCCAAACGATTTATGATAATAGTTACATATTTGATAATAACAATATATTAAACGAATCACTCGTTAATATTTAATAGAACCAGCTCTAGGTAGGTGTGAAGCAGATAAATAGATTATCCTGCTGTCCTTTTCGCTTTTGTTTGACACATCGTATTCATCTGATATTGTGTTAAATCGAATTGCATGCCTGTAGTATATTGGAAGAAGGAATTTCTCAAGTTACAAAGCAGAATCCCCACACACAATCATCCCCCCCCCTCACAGCAAACGATCTGGAGGGAAGATAATAGCAAAGACTATTTATAACAAGACGTGTTACTTCGCGTTTTAACATGGGACGCCATTTTGAATTCATGGAGCGCCAGAGCCCTAGCGACCGGAGGTAGATTGTCACGGACAGTTCCCTTCGTTAACATGGCACCTAATGACACTGGTTCATTCTGCGCCGCTTTCGGCTGCAGTAACAGGAAAAGTATGCACAAATAAAGACATTCCCGAAAGGAAATGAAAGCTAGTGTAAAAATTTGATATGATGTGGCTTTTTAAAAATAAACTTAATAAAGGATATTTAAAAAATAAGCATAACAATTTGAAGTAGACACGCCCCTACTTGACATGACCCAAGCAGTAGGCCCAAGCAGGATCTATCTAGATCGATATTTGTTTCAGACAAAATCTGATTAAATTTTATTGAACATTATGAACCTATTAATCACAAAATGGGTATGTAAGATATACATAAGCTTACAGTTACATGAACTGGAGCCACTGAATATGTTACGGGCTGGAGGTATATTTTACTTTGATATTGTTAATAATATAATTGGACTTCTAAAATTACATTACTGTAATCAGATAAGTTTTCCCTAATTACAGTAATTATAAGTAGCTGAGTATTTACATGATCACCTGCATCCATATTTATTTTTAAACGTAAGCTTTTGCTACTTATTGATATATATGGGCTTCTATTTATAATTTAAATGTTATGAAATTAATTATTAAATACCTCAACTAGTGGTGGAAACATTCATTTTGTTATTATTTCTATTGACAGAAGTAAAAGATGGGTTATTAATTGTTGTCGTTCAGATATATGATGACGAAAGATTGAAATTACATGAATTCTAATTGTAGAATGTATGATATGCACTTCACAGAAACGGAATTCATGAACCAGACAACAGATAAACTTATCTAGAATGCTATTCCAACTATATTTCATGTACCAAATCCACCGCATGCATCCACTGAAATCAAAGAGGAAGGTATTAACAGATAGTTGACCTATACATGAGACAGCTAGGGCCAGCTGTGATGGTAATTAATATTTATAAATATTAATGGTGAAAATTGGTATTATAAAATTAATTAAATAAGAAACAAGGCATCCAACCCATGACATTTTGTCAGCCCAGTTCATATCTTAATACAAAAAAAAGGATTACCAGCATCTGAATTAGTACCTGAATGTTCAGCTCATGTGCTTTAATTGGTATACTTCTCTTCATAACGTAAATGCATATCAAATCAAATTCTTTAACCAACTTAAAAAAGGAAAACATGTGTTTACACATTGTGTATGCACTTGGTTCAAGTCATTATTTTACCACGTATTGTTCTGTTTCAGTCCTTAAAGTTTTATAATGATGAGATACCATGTAAACAGGCCAATATCTTGGTTACAGATTTACTGGTGTTATCTGTTACAGTAGTCAATGCATGTGTCTATTACATCTCTGGGTATATTCTGTCTAACTTTAAACAGTTCACTGATCTGGACTAAATGTCATATTTTTGTAGTTTTTAGAGCTGGAAGTAATTTGGGTTATTCTGTCCATTTGATAACAAATGACTGATTGTAACTATAGATGAACCCGTGGCACAAGAGATTTGATGCCGCTTATTGTATGAAAGTACTAATTTCTCTATCTCTAACATGTTAACGCAAACATAAACATCGTTAATATTCCATGTACATTCTCTGTTCTCAGCTGGGCTGGCCTATATTGCATGGTCTATATTATTGAGGTGTAGACTTTAAATGAACTTATAATTTTTTAAAGTTAATATATGATAAACGGACATGATGAATATATGGTGGGAAGTTTGTAATGAATTATGTTATGGTTGCGTTATAATAGCTTTATATATCATTATATGTCTATATTCAAATAAATAAAAATGTATGGACTATGATAAACTGACATGATGAAAGTATGTTTGTATGCATTTACCTCATATATACCTAATTGTTTTCATTAAAAAATGTCCACATACAAAGCTGTGAAATAACCTAAACCACGTTCAATTATTTTCTGATCAACTGTCAAGTGATCGCAAATTGTAGGCTATGAATTAATTAAAATTGTGACTAGGCTGTGAAATCACTTAATTATTTATTTACAGTTTCAGAGCTTTTTTTCTCTCGATATTATGTGTGCACAATTAGTGTTAATTGATAAAATAATATGTAATTAATGTAACATATAGTACTAGTATTGGCAATTTATTTCAACCATGCGCACACATGTACACGATCACATGTGGACAACCAGAGAGCTTTTGTTTATCTGAGAAATACCTCCGGTCGCTTGAGGCGCCACTGGTTCAAAATTCAAAATGGCGCGACAAGAGTAACGCCTCTCTATATTTAAGCTCTCTGATAATAGATAGATATTTTGATATAAATGCATCAAGCCACCTATCGGATATAACTGGGTAAATCATTTTGAAGCAGACGTTTACCCTCAAATATTTGGGCTCCTGTTCCTGAAGCAAACGTCATTATTTTCGTTTCAGTTGTAATTTTCAACAAAATACTGTGTAAATTCTGTGGGAACAAACAAATCGCGGCCATTGTATATCACCATGTCACTTTATGTTACTATATGTCACTGTATATTACTGCATGTCACAGTACTGGTATATAATCTGGTATCCCCTCGTAATATTAGTATTTAACATAGACCGTCAGGAGAGTTGACTATATAAACGTTATCTTTACAGTGATCGATATATCAACTGTCACTTCATCCATCTGTCATGGTACATTACATATGGCACCACATCTAGATGTGATCTTCAGGGACTTTATGCATCAAATGAATACACGAAACTCGGGCACCGGTCGCATCTGAGACTCGTAGCCGACAGGCTAGTCATTATGAAAACATCCATCACGACTGCACCATTTCAGGGTCCAATAAATGATAACTTTAGGATTAATCTATAAATATGTACGGACTTTGTACTAGGAAATGCAATATTACAGAAGCTTAACACTGTTTACTTAAAGATAATGTCTCAACTTATCTGAGAGTTAATTACATCAGTGGGGATGGAGGTTAGTTGAAGTGAACGATCGATGTCCAAATGGGATAAATCTGAGTAGATTTACACACAAAAAAAAACACACACACACACAAAAACACACAAAAACATCAAAAAATCAGATGTCTCGATTTCAAGGTTTAATTACCTATTTGGAACGAAGAACAATATCGTATGACATGCAATTTAGTACATGTTATGAAATAATGATAAGAGTACGGCCTTCTTTCAATCTCTTTATTATCAAATAACTTAACAGATACGGCATCTTAACATGTCTATATAGACTGATTGACTGACGGACTGACTTAGTGACTGACTTAGTGACGGACTGACTGACTGACTTAGTGACTGGCTGACTTAGTGACGGACTGACTGACTGACTGACGGACTGACTTAGTGACTAACATAGTGACGGACTGGCTGACTGACTTAGTGACTGACTGACTTAGTGACTGACTGACTTAGTGACTGACTTAGTGACTGACTGACTTAGTGACTGACTTAGTGACGGACTGACTGACTGACTTGGTGACTGACATAGTGACTGACTTAGTGACTGACTGACGTAATGACTGACTGACTCAGTGATTGAGTGACTTAGTGACTGACTGACTTAGTCACTGACTGACTCAGTGACTGACTGACTTAGTGACTGACTGACTCAGTGATTGAGTGACTTAGTGACTGACTGACTTAGTCACTGACTGACTCAGTGACTGACTGACTTAGTGATTGACTGACTCAGTGACTGACTGACTTAGTGACTGACTGGCTTAGTGACTGACTGACTTAGTGGCTGGAATGACTGACAGACTGACTAATTTACTGATCTAATTTATTTAAATAAATTAGAACCAACAGAAATGATTGTGGAATTGTTAAATAATACTTCTGTTGTTAATTGTAAGATTTTTCGTTTGTTTTATTTATATGGTCATTTTATTATTGTTGTTATTGTTGTTTTTAGTGTTCACCAAATGAATATTCACTAACCACGTTGGCCTGTCTGACAAAAACCTTACTAAACACCGATAATTCTGACATTATGCGTGAACAAAGCAAATTATATTTCAACTAACAAATCCGAGATAATTATATTTTTCTAATGTTTTATTTCATATTGTTCGTCATCGGAGAGTTAGATTTTATTGTCATAACCTTTGACATCCAGTGTGACAACCATTGACTCGTAGTTTCGATCGTCTCTAGTGATGAAAATTGACTTTCCTGGACTATTAGCAAAAACATATAGAGGAAAATATTACTCATAATGGATGTTCCATGAAAAGGCTACAACAAATTGTAAATCGATCGGGTCTTGCTAATAAAAATCGTAAATTTACAAACGAGAACCATTCTTTTTACAAGCTAGTCCAATGTGTACACGGCGTCTCTGACCTACAAACCGTAGTGGATCTCGAGATTACGCACTCGAGGAAATCGTCCATTCGTTAGATTTATTTAAGACAGAATAAGTTAGTGAGTAAATAGAGTTTAATGACACACACACACACACACACACACACACACACACACACACAATATATATATATATATATATATATATATATATATATATATCGTCCCCTTTTAGACACCTTTGAATAAGGCGTCTTTGTAGAAGGAAACGTATTCCATTTTTAGGTTAATTTATTTTGTTTTATAATAATAGACATTGTTTGAGGAAGGTAATTTAATTGTCATGATATTCCTAAAGCTAAGAGCAGATAAACTTAACAAAGAAATGAAATTAGCATCATATTAGTCGGCAAAGACGAGTTATCACCAAGTTATATCATAATTATATCAAACTTTAATGATGTTGAATCAAACTAATTTGAATTTCCATTTAAGGTTCGATGTCATATTTTGTTGGACTACAGATCACTACCACCCGGGTTCGAATCTCGGCATGGGCATATCTGAAGGGTGTTTCATCTTTGACCTTCCTCAATTACCTTTGGAGGTCGCTCGGCCCATTTAGCTTAACATGTGCACAAAAGTGGCCGTAAAATATCAATCATCATCAGAATGTGAAGAGACCATATTGACAGCTCCAATGTCAGATTTGACTTAAAACCCTACAAACTAACTATTAAGTACACCACGTAGGTGTATGTGTTAATTAAACGATGGTGGCTCCAAATAGATGACTGATTGTTGGCTTCTTAAGCCCGTTTGCCAAAATAATAGAATTGTGATACAATTAAATCACAGTAATTGTTATTGCTCGATATGGTGAGTTGATTACGAAAAATATGAATGAAACATGAAATGTTATTTTCACGTCTCTTTTATGGACAATGTGAACTAAAAAGGCCAAACCATTTCCAAAGGTGATGAGTCGAATTAAAAGATGAAACATCCTTTAGATGTTGACCAGGATTTGTGCGGACTTTTGTCAATCGTACACCCAGTTCGGTTAAAATGATGACGCTAAAGTAGGACTGAAACTATGTTAATATAGTATTATTATCAACAACAATATTTATACACGATTTCATTAACGACAACGCGATTGGTCTGTAGCTGCAGTTTAAAGAAGCTTCTTAATCCTCCCATCTCTAAATGATAGGAAACTCCTCTCAGTTGCTTCTATTCTTGTTATAAAATGATGTATAACGCAATATGTCATCTAATGTTTGGTGAGGTCTGACAGTATTCAGGCACTTAGAGAGTAATGAATTGGCTATAAATAGCTACTTGTCAAAATGCTACAATCTCTCTCACATCCCTCTCTCTGTTTCTGTGTTTCTCTCTCTCTCTCTATCTCTATGTCTCTGTGTGTGTGTGTGTGTGTGTTAAATTCAAAAGTATGATCGTGCGAGACAAACTTCTAACAGACTTCAGACTTGTGTTCCAGAAAGATCTGCCACACGGCTGCCATCGTAAGAACAACGTTACTGCAATAAATATGCACCTAAATGGAACGTGTGTGTGTGTGTGTGTGTGTGATCGTCCGAGACAAACTTCTAACAGACTTTAGACTTGTGTTCTAGAAAGATCTGCCACACGGCTGCCATCGTAAGAACAACGTTACAGCAATAAATATGCACCTAAATGGAATGTTTAGACTAAATAATCGAACAACGAAACGATGACAGAAGTTATCCAACTTCCTATTGTAACCATAGGACATCCATCAATATACCGGAGTATGACATAAATCTAGACATTGTTTAGATAACCGATGATCTCTGTCGTCCATCTTTATCTGTCTAGGTTATAGAGATGTCATACCGATCTATTTAACTGACTAACGTGTATTGATTGTTTTATTTGTGATTGATGTTCCTCATATTGGGTATCAACTCATATCCTGTGAACATTAGACAGCTGGCTTAAGTTTAACGTCAGAGTGGGGTATTTTGTACCCAGTTCCGGTTCAATGCGGGTTGAAAGTGCATGAATGGAGTTTTCACGATTGCGAGGTTTTTCCACGGGAGGCTTTGTTCGGGATTCAATCACGGTGTGTAAATTTTATTGGCGCGTCAACCAATCGTCTCGTAACACATATGTTTTTCCTAAATTGATTGGGGCGTCTCCATGGCTTAACTGGTAGCGCGGTTGGCCACAGAGCTATAGCACCTGGCTTCAAATCCCGGCCGGACTATGTCAGAAAGGTGTTTCATCTTTCACTTCCCCAGGATGTCGCTCGGCCCATTTAGCCTACCTTGTGCATAAAACTGGCCGTAAAACATCAATATTTAGTTTTAATCACAAACTGTGTTCAGTTCGATTATCAGGGGAGCTTTTCAGTTGGTATTTCATACAGCTCGAGCTATCGTATCAACATCGCTCGACGAGATTTGGGCATATTTTTTCATTGATCAAGAAAACTATTTGTAGGATCTCCGCGGAGGTAATTAAGTATGGCGTATATACATCTATGTAGCCTGATGG
This sequence comes from Paralvinella palmiformis, assembly GCA_025642065.1. Taxonomy (NCBI): domain Eukaryota; kingdom Metazoa; phylum Annelida; class Polychaeta; order Terebellida; family Alvinellidae; genus Paralvinella; species Paralvinella palmiformis. The sequence goes on along the minus strand of JAODUP010000338.1, from coordinate 84,908 downwards.
GAAAGTTTTTGGCCAAACCACTTCCCCCTCTATTCATAAGAAGGGATATATTTAGCAGTATCACAGCGGTGATCCGTGAATTTTGTTTAGCCACTTTCCCCCTTACGTCATATGTACCAGAAATGTTGTTGTACCCTGGGCTGTACGCTGTGGGCTTATGTAGGCCAACGCCTATATATATATATATATATATATATATATATATATATATATATATATATATATATATATATATAATGTTTATTCTTTGATATTTTTAAATACGAGGAGATGATATAAAATATAAATAACCCTATATTGAAGATAACATTCTTTATTGAATTCTTATCATTCAAAAGGCGGCAGCGGTTTTACTTATTAGCGCAAAAGACTCTCTTCCAGTTGAGACTGTCGAACTGTGATGGCCCACTTAGTTAGAGCGTAGGACCGATAACTGATTGGTCTCGGGTTCGAGGCCCTGGAGCTGCAATGCCGCCGTGTCGCGCCTGGTTCACTCAGCCAGGGTGTGTCTAAGCAATGCTTTGGGCCTATAATGACAGCATGGAGAGTTGAGTATTTGTTGGATTGAAACAGGTCAGAGTTAGGGATAATAATACTCAAAGCGGCACAGCAGCCATCGAGCTGGTTAGGGTGCTATATAAATTGTGCACAAGATTGTGCACAAGATATGTATTACAGTAATCGGCTTTCGGTGTATTCAGCTGATGAAACACGTGGCTTGTATTATCTATAGGCAGTTTTACCAACGTCCTAGGTCTCCAACTCCAATACTTCAAAGACACTTTGCACATGTAGTATGTATATATATATATATATATATATATATATATATATATATATATATATATATATAATTTTAATGCTTATTTAAATAATATTAAAACAGTAGAATTCTTCAGAAGACCCGAACAATGGATATAGGACTATGTACTGTCCCTAGTGCCTACTGAGCCAGCCAGGGTCAGGCCTTCAGCTGAAGTGGGTGAAAGCTTCAAATACCGGAGGAGGTCCGAAGTACCTAATAGCCCAGAGGGCGGCCACGGATTAATACGGCTCTGGGTACACGTATCCAGTAGAGTTAATGAAGTGGAAAGTTGTAAACATCATATGGGAAAGTTTGTGCTGTTGTTAGGTTATTGAGAACGATCATCGTGAGTGAACACTTAAAATGTATATTGTTATTTTTTGTTGTGTGTCCAACATGTCCAAATTGATTTTGAAAATCATTGACCTATTTTAATTCACATCTCGCATCAACAACAGTCCTATATTATTTATTTTTTGAAGAAGCACGAGACTAAGACTTAGTTTAAAGCCAGACTAGCAAGTCCATCGTCTAACTGGTAGCGCGGTTGGTCACAAACAACCGAGCATCTGGGTTTCAAACCTCAGAAGGGCTATGTCTGAAGGGTATTTCATCCTTCAGTTCGCTTCGTCGCCTTTGCAAGTCGTTCGGGTCATTATTTTGCAGTCTTTTAGTAATTTTCCGGATGATTGCTTCAATTTGAAGCGAACAATTTACAACACGAACCCCGAACTCGTTGCTGTTTATATCACGGTTCAGTCAGACCTCAAGGGACGTTATATTTGTTAGAATAATCATCGTTTTAAAGCCAATCCGAGCTATCACTGTAAATCCCACGGAAATAAATCCCGTTCTTCCCGGTGGCTCTACCGATTAGCTTATCTACGTTAATAAACGAAAGTGTTGACCCGTAGGTGAGATCCTTCCGAGTGGGTGACGCATCAGGGTTATACGTCTTCCCGTTATGAGTTACGCCTTTGTATTTAGAGGTTTAAGTGTGACAGCGGGAATTGAAAGGAGTCATCAAACTTTCTCACTCGGAAACGATAAGTTAGGACTAAAATCTGATCGATTCCGTATGCTGTAGGTGTAGACTTGATGTGTAATTTGGGGATCTTTAGCAGCCAGATATTTGGTTTGTATACATCGGCTGGTGTTCCTTAAGCAGTCGCCTCTCGGCAATATGTCATAGGCACCACCGACGCAGAACATTCACTCACTCACTCACTCACTCACTCACTCAAATAATATCAGTATTCCAATATCCCACTCCTCGGAACTTCCGACAGTCTGTTAATCTCATTGTTTTTTATCCAGGTTTTGGGGATAAGAAATCTGGTGGCCTAATCCTCGGATCTGTGTCACTGAACTGATGTGCCATCGACGGACACCGAGACCGAAGACACCAAATACAGTCTAGTGTCTTGCGTAAGTGACACATAAACACACCCTTTCCATCTATCCAGACAGGAGATCTTCCTTAGCGCAGCTGTTAGCGTACTACACCACGGACGTCCAAGCCTGGGTTAGAACCCCAGTATTACCCGTGTCTGTGAGATGTTTCATCCGAACATCTCATTCCCCTTACGGCGGCACCCGTCGATCACATATCCCAGGTACGATCAAATCCCAGGTTAAACAACAACCATTCACTCCCGATTTATCCATACGTCTACCTATCACGGCGTATGTGAAAGCCTTCGAGGGGAAAAATATTGTTGTTTTACGGCCACTTTTGTGCACTAGGTAGGTTAAATGGGTCGAATGACCTCCAATGGTAATGAGGCGAAGTGAAAGATGAAACACCCTTCTGACATAGCCCGGCCAGAGTTTGAACCCGAGTGCTATAGATCTGTGGCCAACCGCGGTATCAGTTAGGCCACGGAGGCGACCTTCCGATGGCATAAGGCGTGTGGGTAAGTGCACGAGGTTCCTTCTAGTGTTACTTAAAACTGACTTCAGGTTTACGTTTGCTTTAGAATTAAAATTTGAATGTCGGAAGATTGGGTTGTCGAAAGATTGGGTTGTCAGAAGATTGGGTTGGCGGAACAGTAAAATATTGGAAAATAGAACGGACCCCATTTACTCTATCTGATGAACATCATCTTCTTAACGCAGTATCATGGCTGTGTACGTGGTTACTCCGCTTTTCATCGTCATTTCCATGTTACGAAGTGTGATGTACGAGGGACGACTTTCTGGTGAAACATTCCATAAACACAGGTAACAGTCGATTTCTAACCCAGAACCTGGAGGTTCGCATCACAATAGTCTAATTACTGCGCTATCTCACCCATAACCTGTGTTTGGTAGCGCGGTTGTCCACAGATCTCAACAACCCGAGTTCAAATCTCTCGGCGTGGCCATGTCTGAAGGATGTGTCATCTTCCATTACGCCTCATTACCTTTTGAGGTCGCTGGTCCCATTTGAGGTGTTTGATATACGCCGTTTTTACGATATAGTGGTCGAGTCGAGTTGTTTAGTCACGGTACTGATCACCCGTTGGACATATGCCCAGACGGGGGGGGGGGTCTGCTTGGAGACAGCAATTCCACAAACACACGCGTGTTCCGGATTGGAACCGACCATCTGGAGCGACACCGTGGTAACGCGTAGGTCATAGATTCTTACACCGTCCAAGGAGAAACATCCTAAATCTGTATGTCGCAGGATTGGACTGGTATCACGCTGCCAGAGACGTCCTACGTGACGTTATTACAATTGTATCCGTCAGAATTTAGGTCCAGATATGGGCCGGAGATGCGGCATAACAATAACCATTTGATGACAGATTCTGGTCAGTCCCCGGAGGCGGAGCGAGTTAAAGCATGGCACTTCTCGCTCATGGTGTTTTGGAGTTCGTAGTTCCAACTCCAACAATGGCACAGTAGTATGGTCCGGGAAGGAGTCCGGCCAGGTAACTAGTGAGATAGTAGTCTTTCATGAATCTCTTCGAAAATTTATTTAAAATAAGTTTCGGCCACGAACTATTCCGTCGCCAACCATTGGCGTCGTCTTCAATGTGACAGCCAGACATATTAATGATTGTCAATTAGATCAATATTATTATAATGATATATTAGAAATATGGGGGTTCTATGTCATGATTTGTATGCTGCACACGACATCGTATGATGCATTTACTTAGAGAACAGTACCTTGTGGACCGACACGTTGTGGACCGAAAGATGAGATGACCAGATCGTCGACATCTATTGCAATTGGTAATGCAAACATCTTTCAGCTCGGTCTTCGACCAGATCGTACCGGATGCATCACTATTACCTGTGCACATAGATTTAAAAATCCCGTTCACCTTGACTAGTGTCTTAAATTTAAATCAGCGCAGCAAATGACAATTTCTCCATTTTACCCCAAGAACACGCTGGCTAGGTAGGTGGGAGTATGGACAGTTGCTCACCGGACAGTTGCTCACCTGGACACTTGCTCACTGGTGAGCAAGAGTCCACTTTCTCATTTGCTTGGTGAGCAACTGTCCGGGTGAGCAACTGTCCTACACCCAGGTAGGTGTTTGGCCGTGATTATACGACAGATATTATCATTAAAAGGTCGAACCCGCAAGCTTGAACTGTGACCAGATCCATGTTATCCCACACATCGGCCGCCGTTATTCGGTGTAACGAGACTAGTATCTCAAATCCATATTTAGTCTTAGCCATATTTACCGCCATTATGCGCTCTCACCGGTAAATAATGGCCCGTTTCGCCTTTCAGTGGTTTGCAGTGTTAGAAAGTCACCTTCTTTTCAAAACGAAACAATTAACCAATTAATTGGCGGATGTTCAAACTTGGCTGAAAATGCTCCATTGCAGGGCCGCGATGGCGCAGTTAGTTAGAGCGTAAGATTCGTAACCGAAGGATCACCGGTTCGAGGCTCCGGAAGTGCTATGCTGTCTATTATGGCAGCATGCGTTGTATGTTCCTTTGGGAGTTTTGGTCGTGCTATATTGAAACAGGTTAGAGTCAAGGATAATAATACTGTAAATCGCCTTAGAACAGCTTTATAACTGGATAGGGCGCTATATAAATGTCACGTATTATTACCATTTCAATAAAATAAAAATGTAATTTTTGTTACTTGTTAAAATGGGAGAACGTAAAGAAACACAAAAGAGAAATCTTAAAATCTATTTTGTTTGTAACTATACAGTATCCTATTTGTGTATAGAAAATATGTGCGTGTTTCTGTGTGGATGTTTTAACGTGTTGTCTAGACTTTTGGGGTTTAATAAACACTATCGTTTGTTACGCTTGGCACAAATAATACGAACAAATTGATAAATGGCACATTCAGTAAAACGTGAGGTTTATTTTACAAATGATATTCAACATTACTTGAACATAACACAACATCAGACAAAATATAGACAGGTAACCCACGGCACTCCGGGATTACTGGATAGAGAACAGAAAGAAAGAAAAACATATACGGTTTAGCACTTAGAAACTAGGACATCATTTCCACAATTCCAGTGGTCATACCTCAAAATTGTGCAGAATGTCATATTTTTATGACACACCTTATACGGAGAACATAGACAGTCTATACATTTATATGTAATAATGTCTGTAGGTTTCTTTATTAACGAACCAAACACTGATATCGGGTCTAAATGTGACCGTTTAGATTTAACTTATTTCGCCACCAAACAATTAATAAATCCCAGCAAATGTCGGCATGTAAACAATCCATAAACATGATAATACTACGATCCATATGTGACGGACTTGAATATTGTCAATACCAGCAGAAGTAAATACATAATAATATCGAATCAGTGACGCAACTCAAAGCCAGTAAAATAATACCCACAACAACAACAACAACAACAACAACAACATGTCATTTGACTGTGTCCATTCACCTTACGCCTGAAAATCATCTTACCCGACCAACTGTTAATTAAAACAAATAGCACATACTCAAAACAGAATGTGTTAGACAGAGATATAACACAAATGATAATAAGATCTCCAGTTGAGTATTCATATCCGTCTTGATACAAACTAAACCAATTTTTACCCCAAAACACTGCAGATTGATTACTTTCACAGAGATTCAACATTTTCCGAATATATCCATGCAATAATACACAACAAACAAAAAAGAATAAATATTAACAATAGCCAGTGCGTAACATAACGTTCGATAAATATGGAATGTTAACAGTAGACATTTGTGAAAGAATGCGCATCACAAGTTGTTCTTTCCGGTCAAACTTCAGTCGCCCACCAAGTTTTGCTAAATCTAACATCTCAGATTTGTAACATCTCCTATGCTGAATTCCTATTTCCAATAGCAACAACTGCAAGATGTAGACCACAACATCATATCCTGCTGGTGCCCCCGACTGTCAGTAACGGTAGTCCTCGTGTTCATGATTACCACTGTCGGTATATTCCAGGATCTGACAACTTGTTGCCATGATGGACAGCGAACTGAATGCTGAAGCTAACACGCTATCGTTTGAGACTGATTAAGAATTGTTGAACAGGAAAGTTCTTAGACCACGTGGAATGTTCTCTTTACCGAGTCATCACAGAAATATAGGCGAACAGCAATTATGTATAAGTAATTAATTAATTAACACGTAGTTGAGATAAAACAAGATATTCCAAATGACTACTGCAACATTGTTAAGAATATCATATGCTGCACTGCAATCGATTGGAACACATAGTGCAATATTATTGTAGGGATAATGATATAACAAATAATATGTATTGTATATAGGTTTGACTTTAGGCACACAACTCAATAAAGGCATCTGCCAACTAAGTACATGGTAATGCTATGATCTGTGGGTTATGCGTTTGTGTGATGTGCTAACAGTGTGTGGGATGCCGTGCGAAGAGACTATACAATGTTAAAACCGATGGACGTACAGCGAGAGAGAACAAACACAGATCTGACACAGCGATGGGGTGATAACAAAATAAATGTAGAAATAATCCAGTATATATCACAGACGTATATTACCATCGTACACACAAACCGCAAATGGAATGCTGATGTCCAGTAAGGTTAATTGTTCCCGAACCACGCTACGTTGGACACGAAGTCGGACACCAAACAGATCTTTGACGGGACCCAAAACGACTCGTCCATCCACGACATGCACCTCCAATGGCTAAAACGCTTTAACGCGTCCACTAAAGTGCAAGCATTAACGTGCAAGGCATGTACTGATTTCGGACTGACAAATGGAGTAAATTATCTAAAAACTAATTTTTACATCATCCATCGTAGTTTCCACATTCTGAATTATATCCTTTGTGACTATGTACACACTACATTGTATAACAAAATATTGCATAAAATAATATTACGAAAACAAGATTCATAATACAATATTGTATATTAACCACTTATATAAACATAGTCACTCATGCAATATAAATTAAAACTACAAAAATTACGAATCACTTCCACTATCATAATTTGTGAACTGATTAGTGGAATGTATTGAAGAATGTAACAGTACTGAAGTACATTGTCTTAGTCGGTAGAGTGACATACCAAACTTGGTTAATATCTATGAAGACATACACTCAAGAAACATACATAACACTGGCTGGACAAAGGTGATATCAGTTAAGAAGCGAGACTGTGATGTTCAGACAGACAGACATGTCTTACTCATCTCATCAATGCCTCATCATATGGTGGGTTTTTGATGCATGGCCAAGGACGGATACCCGGATAGCAGATATATAAAAAATATATATGAGTTGCTCCCGAACACAAAGATAGTCATTTTAACACAAAAAAACTAAAAAAAACAAACAGACAAGCATATGGCTAGAATCTGAACCATAACAACAAATCGTTATAAGTCCGATAATTACTAAAAGACAGTAACCACTTATTGCCAGAAGATTTAAACTTGAACCCTTTTCAAGTCAACTCAAAGGGTTTAAATCAAAGACATTCACCATGTATATTTAGAACACTCAGTGCACTGAGTGATCCAGTGTGCCCATTTGACGGTTAATGAAATACTCAGATGGAAAGACGCGATATAGGTTTAACAAGCAGAGCGTAATGTTTTTTAGTGTTAATACAATGTAACTGATATCAGCGGATGCTTTAGTGAGTGATCAAGTCTACGCCATACTTTCCCCATCGGGCTGCACGGATACTTCGTACTTCTCCGCTCCGCCATCGTTACGCTTGAAGAAGTGGACATTGCTGAGACGCTGCCGTAGCTGACTGGGACGGTGCTGTATTGGAGAATGGTATGAACAATGCTTAAGTCAATCAGGGAGAGCATGAGATGAGCCTTTTCTTTTTTTCCATACAGACGTTATAACCAAGCTTCATAAAATTAAACCAGGATGACATAAAAACTGGTGTCACATCGAAAGTTTGAAAGAGCCATTTATTTAAATTAGACTATTTAATCACACACACACACACACACATGCGTCCGTTCCTGTCAGAACCCACTCCAGACTTACCTCAATGAGCCAGAGGCCAATCGTTGATTGCGGCGTCAGATATCCATAAATTAGGACCACTGTGATGACCAACAACAAGCAGATAGTGATGACAACAGCTATAATAGCTCCAACATTAATATCATGTCTAGCTTTCATTGCTGGTGGAGGTAATAATGCTGCTGAGGCTGGACATTGATCTACTGTTATTGTATCCTGGTCAAAATAATGAAAAATAGTTAATTACAGTCACTAACACAGATAACAATTATAGTCATCTCCATAGAACAGTGTTTATATATATATATATATATATATATCATGGTTCCCACAGCCAAGGAAATATTATTTTCCAGGACATTTCCAGGACAAAATTACCATTTTCCAGGACAAAGTACACAAAATTTAAAGGTAGTAAATGTACAAAAAGCATATATTTAATCAATGTATGATCGATTATTGACATTTTTATGGTACAGCCTTCTCCTCATCCCTTCTAGCTGTTTGATCCACCACTTTTATTTTAACTAATAAGGGATATCAAGACTAGGCCTATGTACTGGTACATTTTATTCTTCTACAATTGAAGTTTTCTTCTACAGGCTAATATTTATTTGTGGGCTATTTTGTTCTAAGTGGATTTTTTTCACTGGCAATATTTTTCCAGGACTGGTCCTGATTCTGTAAAATTCCAGGACACAACAGCGTGGTGGATATCTATCATGTATGTATGACAATATATATTATGTATGACAATGTTTTGTTTTGTTTTCCATAATTCATGATGTTTATCATTATCTGTACAAAATCATTCTTACACCAGTAGTGTTATTACCATTATAAAGATAATAACGTTTATCACAATAATAATAATATTGTCTATTTAATAAAGTGCTCTTATAATACTAGTATGACGACAATGTATATCATTACCTAACAGTCATTACCTGAGTATGACAGCTATGATTTAACCATTCCTGTCTATGTCTATCCATGCCATCAGAACATCGTCTAAGGTCTATACAATACTGACACTTAAAGCTAATATTTGCTGTCAGACATTGCTCACAGGATTTCTGCTGAATGCAAGCTGAAAATGGGAAATAAATAGCCCATATGACAGAATATTAATAATATTATAACTTATCCCCCCTTCTCTCTATCTGTATGTGTGTGTGTGTGTGTGTGTGTGTGTGTGTGTGTATGTGTGTGTGACCAACAAACAGCCAAACTTACTCTCTAGGGGCTGTATGATAATAGACGAGTTGTTGAAGACCCTATCTGCTGTTATCTCAACACGATGGTATTCATATATTGTACGCTTCATACCTGGTTAATAATCAGATCTATAATGAGTATGTTACATCAAATAAACGTTTGGGGAACAAATACTATTATCGATCTCTGTAAGTGGATTAAGGCTTGCCAATATCTTCAGTTATATTGGTGACAAACACACATTCTCTCTCTCTCTCTTACTCTGACTCTCCGTATATACATACAGAAAGACAACTTACCTGAGCCTGTCGATGTATCATAATAATAAGCGTCTGATAAACCAATCTTGACTGGATGCTGTGCCTTAGGAATCTCACTAATATCTAGAGGGACCTAGAAATAGTTGAATGTTGTCAACATCATCATAATCTAAGGTAATGAGGTGTTCAGACGGGAAAAGAAAATAATACTACACACACAGCAAATAATGGGGGGGGGGGTGACCCACACCTGATGCATTTAGTGCCACAGAGCAATTCAAGTTGAACATAAAATATTTTTTATAATTATTAGGTCTGCAGAGTACTGTACTATCAGTCGGACAACAGTAGTATCCCACTTACAGCAAGTGAAGTCCCCCCCCTTCTACAAACCATCAAGCACATAATATGATGACTATCTGAGAGGTCTTCTCCACTGCTATCATCATCAAGATCATTGTGGACACCGATGAAGCAGACATACCCTGGGGGGGGATCCTTTTCCGAATATCGTAGGTGTCCATAGGGTATCTTGAGGCCTGTTTTAGCATTTAGTTGGCTTATAGCCCAGGTCAGAGAACCGTGAAGTGGAACAAATCTCCTGGTGTCATTAGCCAAAAATATTAAACTCTGAACTGGTCTTGAGGGTGTTTGGATCCATCAAAAGTGAACAGTAGTTATTTGAGTACTGTTGATGAGACTAGTGGAATAACTGAAGTGTCTAAAACTGGACGTAATAACGTGTGTGTGTGTTTGTGTTACAAAAAACACTTTGCTTTAAAATAACATGACATACAGGATCTGATATTGGCTTCATAAATAACAATCTTTCACAGATAATATACACTCTGTTACAGGATATGACCAATAATACATATCAAGATTTGATTTTTCAACTATCTAACATAGTATGTCATTGTCAAGATAACACTAAGGGTTGTCCTAAGCTTATTCCTCAGTAACCATTATTATTTTTCTGGAAACTATGAATTAGCCGAGTTACATCGGGTGAAACAAGCACTTACTCTTTAAACAACAGTCACAAACTTTGGAATAACTCATTACTTTAAGAAAGCTTGGAGAAACATTGAGAAAATCAGGCAATGGTAAATCTAATTTGTTACCACTGACCAGTTATAGTATATTAATAAATTTACCTGTTTATAATTAAAGACAACTCGTCCATTTTGGTGGATGATGGCCTGAAAGCTGAATGGTCCAGCTGTAATTATAACCATATAGTTATTTGAAACACCACCACCACTAGCATCATTAATTATGGAGATATAAGTGAAATAAAAAAAGATGTGCAAATCTTCGATCAATCACCATCAGCACATAAATACAAGAAAAATTACATCAACCATTATAGCAAGACATTAAATAGTGGATGATTGATGTTTCACAGCCACTTCTGTGCACAAGGTAGGCTAAATGGGCCAAGCGACCTCCAAAGGTAACGAGACAAAGTGAAAGAACGAAACAACCTTCAGATATGCCCACGCCGGGATTCGAACACGGGTGGTAGTGATCTGTGGTCCAACACGCTACTGCTAGACCACGGAGGACTGTGACAATAAAGAATAATTATTTTAAACTGTAACTGGATTATCTCGATGGTTCTGTATAAATGGGTGACATATCAGATAAACCTCTCGTGTAAGCTTACCTTCCAATATCAGACATGGGGTCAATTCCACTCGATTCCATTCCCACATCAAATTTATCAATTCCAATTTCAAATTTATCACTTGCAATTCCATTTTAACCTACTCCACTCACTGATTGGAGTAGATACTCGGAGTAACTACTCCAAGTACTAACTTAGAATACCTACTCTGAGTAGTTTATATTCCAAGTAGGATTGTCATGGAAGAAATATTTCAGAAATAACAAAATAAATGGTAAATTAATTTGTGGATTTAATTTATTTGTATGAAACTTCAATTCCAATTCCAAATTTATCAATTCCAATTCCCTTTTTTTTAAATAAGCAATTCCCATTCTGGAACTGAATTGACCCCATCTCTATCTGTTATTATGACAACTATTCCACAAGTATAAGATTACTGAGGTCTAGGAAGTTAAAAGATAATTACAACCTTTATTACTAACTTTATTACTAGCAAATAGGAGAACTGTCATGATTATTGTACAATGGAGAGTTGGTAGAAAGTAAGTGAGTATAACTGTACTCTAACACCTAGGAGAACTACTCCATGTAATCACATTCAGCTCAGTTAAACAACTGTTAATTATGGATTAAGCCTTGCCTTGTGGCCTTTTGCCTTTCAACAAAGAGAAGATTTAGCCCTTTGGCCTTCCAAAACTAAGCTTTGAGTACATATTGTCATATTATTTTAATGCAAAAATGTAAAATGTTGTTTTAGTGCAAACTTTTGTGAACTAACCAGTACCGGTATGTTAAACTGGCTAAATTATCCCCAAAGGCAATGAGGCAAAGTGAAAGATGAAACACCTCAAACATAGGCTAGCTAATATTTGACCCTCAGTCCTGGAAGTCAATGGCTATCGCATTAACAGTTTGACCATGGATATGTTAAAATTACTTAAATAAGATAAATATATGCAATATTTGAATTGTTTCATTAGTAACAAATTTATTGCAATTAGCAGTACATAATCACATTTAGGATCATCTTATTACATTCTGATGATAAAAAGATCATTTTATTTATGGTGGGTAATGATAAACAATGGATATAGAAAACTATAACAAAGGAAAGACTCATTACATACTAAACTGAGGCCAATGATTTAAAAATTGTAAATAATAATAATATTAATAATAATATTGGACAAAATGGCAGTTAATTTATGTGGATGGTTATTTCAAATGAGGGGGGAAACATATATTATTTAATATAATATTTTATCAAAGGAATTGGTACTAATTAAATGAACAATTTATAATTTAAAAAATAGATAAGGGAAAACACTGCCAGTTTACTGATTGGACAAAAAAAACTCCACCTACTATCATACCACAACAGGGATTTAACCTCTGACGCCCTAAATACTAGGATCACAAGCACGAAGTGCCAAGCCCTAACTTACTCAGTCATAATTAGACAGATCTACGATGGGATCATATTAATTGTTGTAGAGGGTGAGAGACGAGAGGAAATAAAAGAATTAAGAGCAAAATTTAAATGTTGCAGTTTCATAACTTGTTTTATGATAAGTTGGCCTAACAATCTCTAAAGGTAATGAGCTGATGTGAAATATGAAACAATCTTTAAATATAGCTAGAATAGAGGGTTTGGACCCATGTGCTACTGGTCTGAGGCCAACTACTTTATTAATTAGGCCCAATTAAGGATAAAAGACTGTCGAGGCAAATGACCTGGATCTATTATTTACAAAATCAGACATTTATTAGCCTCTTTTTTTAGTATTTCTGATGGGACAACCAGGTTACTAGGAAAATGTGAATATACAAATGCCCAGAATATATTAATTAATACATTTGGAGTTTGTGCCAGCAATATTATTCAATTCATCTATTGTTATTTGTTGCATTTATTTATTTTCTCTCATTATACCAACGACAGTTAACCATTGACTAATTAGTATTCTTTTAACTGCTAACTTTTTGTTGCTCCTAAAATTAAAACTCTATGGTTACTGTGACTTTCTAAATGAGTTCAATAAACTACTTATAGTGTACAATATACTGCTATACTTTGTGCACTTACTGAAATAGACTGACTGACTGATTGATTGATTATTGGTCAGTATGTATTCAATAATAAGTATCTGTTAAATGTTCCATGGTGTATTGGTTAAGCAGTCAGTCGATGGTATGAAATAGACAAATATATCAATATTTACCTTGTGGGTAATCCTTTAGGTAGACATCCTGCCACCAAACAACAAAGAATGTGCCTGAAATAAAGAGCTAATACGATTAACATATCTAGTAAACATATAGATCTTATATAAACAGTTCCAGTTATTGTCATTGACTTGGTCTTAGCTGGAGAGATCATACTCTCAAACTATGAATTATAAGAACTAGAAGTAGAACGGACACTTTTGTCAACATGGTAGACTAAATGGGCCGAGTGACCTCCAAAGCTTATGAAGCGAAGTCAAAGTTGAAACGCCCTCCCGAAATGGCCACCTTGAGATTCGACCTCAGGTGGTAGTGATATGTGATCCACCGAGTCGCCCCAACTAGAACTATGTGACCAATCCACATACAGTAAAATGCCCAAAATATTCCAGTGAATGCGAGTCATCTTGCAAATGACTGAGTGTTCTCATAATTTATCATTGGCGCTGGTCACATAAAAAACGTACAGTTTAGGAACAATTCTCAGGGAAATGAGATAATTGGAATAAAGCCTTTAATTAAAGGATGAAACACTCTACAGACACGGGTAACAGTAGAATTCTAACCCACAACCAAATAAAGGTTACCAAGTAATACACCGACTGCCAGTGTATTACACATTGTTGCACATTATTAAAGTACAGGGTTAATTACATTATTCCATTACCATCAGAGAAGAATAGTAACATGTCAACTGACTATTCAACTGTCTAAAGTTCAGAGACTGATAGTGACACTGACGCCGTCATTATTCAATTAATTAGCGAACTAAATTAAATGATTATCGGGTGTACAATTAAACTAGCCGGGTAACTCGAGGGAAATAATACACCCCTCAGTTGTCCCATACCGTGTCATTGGTAATGGAGACGCAGTTAGCTGAAAACGTCACTATTAATGACTCGCTGACCAAATTTAAACACTGGATAATAAGAAATGTGTGTCACTGGAGACCGTTCTAGACAGCATTAGTCCGACTAAGACACCTAGACAACGTCAACCTTAGGTTATCCTTAACACAAGCCTCTACCTATAATTATGTTATAGCACGGAGGTCACCATAAACTACCAGGTAACTATAATGGAACGAACATTAGTCGTCAGGAGTAACCATGGCAACCACTACCTTTAGGGTAGTGGTAAGTAGTGGTGTAGTGAGAATCCTAACGATAGGGCACGTGATCTAAGAACGCCACCTGGTGTGTGCTATGTATGGCGGAGGAAGAAGAAGTGAGAGATGAAGTCATATTATAGATAACGTACTACACACACAGACATTGATGGTAAGGTTTGGATATAATGAGAAACGATAACTATCTCATCAATAACCAATAACAGCTCCCTGTCATTGATCTATTTAATACGAACAAACGTGACTTCCTTATTAAGTAATTATACTGAAAGGTATCTAAATGCCATATTAATCATACCAATATTATCAGCTTCAGATAAGGGTTCAATAGAATGAAAAACTACACATACACATACACATACAGACACACGTGTTACAGTTAATTTGTACAATCAGGTAGTATGTATATTACCTGAAATTTTCAGATAATCTTTATTAAATCTCAGTTAGCAATAGATGTATTACCTGATAATATCAGGTAATATACATATTACCTGATTATAAAGATTAATTGTAACACATGCATGCATGCACACACATGCACGCACACACACACACACACACACACACACATATATATATATATATATATATATATATATATATGGTGTTAATGACATTTATTTTTGAAACAGCAGTCACCTTTATAAACCAGCAACCTAACCTCTCTATTCTGGCCATCTAATGCCAGTTTATTGCCCCAGTTAGTGATGAAGATTGTTGACCAGGAATTGTCTAATTTGATAATCTATCATAATAGACAGTACATTTAGCTGACCTGGTTGCTATATTTCCAAGCCAGTAACTATTACATGTTACCAACACATGATCCACAGCAGAAATTTCTCTTAGTAAAATAATTAGCAAACATAGCAACCGTTATAACCGAGTATTAGTGACCAGACTTTAGAAGACATCAGCTGATGTTGCTAAGTGTAGTGTGCCAACAGATGATCCTCAGATGGCCTTTATATCTCCTCATCCTATTGTTACAACGTCAGCTAATACTCGTTATATGCTACTGTTGTTATATCTTGTCCTACATTATGGTTTTTATATACTAGCCTTTATTCAGTATGATGTTTGGTGTATATATATATATGTGTGTGTGTGTGTGTGTGTGTGTGTCTGTCTATCTGTCTGTCTCTGTGTGTTATTGTTTAGTTGAGCCAACTATTGAGTTTTCTTTACTCATCTAATACAGTGTGTAACTAAGACACCAGAATGTGGTCAATCACAAAAGTCCCATTTATTCCATGTATCTACGTCTACGTGTAAATGTTTGCTTTTATGGAAATAGAATTTGCACGCACACACACAGATATATAGAGACTGTGCGTGTGTGTGTGCGTACGTGTGCAACATTTACAGAGATGATCGTGCCAGTGATATGGTTACAGTATAAGCCCCTATTAAAGTAAATTATGACAACACAGTCAGTACTAGTTAGCTATCAGATTGTCTCTATGTACAAGTTATCGTTTACTGCCAGTCTAATCTTCAGAAGCTTCACGTATACCACGTCTAACTGTGATAAATTATTATATCTAGTGACACCAACAATGTCAGACAATGTTATCTATGGAGAGAACACTGTCAAACGAGGTTATCTGTTGTGACAATACTGTCAGACCATGTTTATATACAAATTCAGACCATCAGGTCATGTGATCAATAAAGACGAAACTGTCAAGTTAGGTCATCTATAGAGACAAGACTGTCAAGTCAGGTCATCTATAGAGACGAGACTGTCCAGTTATGTCATCTATAGAGGCAGGACTGTCAAGTCAGGTCATCTATAGAGACGAGACTGTCAAGTTAGGTCATCTATAGAGACGAGATTGTCAAGTCAGGTCATCTATAGAGACGAGACTGTCAAGTAAGGTCATCTATAGAGACAAGACAGATAAGTCAGGTCACTATAGAGACGAGACTGTCAAGTTAGGTCATCTATAGAGACAAGACTGTCAAGTTAGGTCATCTGTAGAGACAAGACTGTCAAGTTAGGTCATCTATAGAGATAATATATGACCTAACTTGACGGTCTTGTGACGAGACACTGTCAAGTTAAGTCATACATGTATATAGAGACGAGACACTGTCAAGTTAGGTCATATATAGAGACGAGACACTGTCAAGTCAACATATCCTAATGCAGAAAACAAAATGAAGATAAAGTGGTCATCTTTAGCTGATTAGACAGACATCTGACAATAAACAATTTAACTGCCTAGATATCAATCATCACACTAATGTAAGTTATCTACCCATCACGACCTGGTGGCTAGTTGTAGACAAAATATCACCAACATACTACCACCGCCATTAGCAGTGGGAGGCCAATATGTCTCCTGGACACATGACTACCAATAACACAACATTACGGGGAAAGGATCACCGATGGGACGCATTAAAGGTGAAAGACCTAGGCGAGTCTGAGGGCCACTAGTGAGTGACACGACGACCCCCTCCCCTCATACACTGACCAGTAACAGCCGGCAGAGTAATAAAATCTTTATCAGTTCCTCTCCAGCCAACAGCAAACAGGCCCAGCGTCCTCAGACAGTCTCAGCCCTGGCAGAGCTGGACCTCGGCCAGTGTGTGATCAGTCTGGTAGACTGACGATGTCCGCTCCAGCAGCAGACACAATCACTCAACTCACTTTCCGACCATCTGATGGTGCCATCCGTTGTTATGTCCGAAGGTTTTTTTTGGCTCTCAGCCGTCAATAACAAGATAATTCCGTCCAGTTACATTTCCTAATTCTAAACTGGATGGAAATGTGATAAGTCACAGTATGGGTCATATACCATACTGTACTGAGTGCTGCTGCTGCTGCTGGTTGGTGGTCCAGACGAAACGCTTAAATTGGTTTTAATTGTTTATGGTAATAAGTGAGATAAAACATTATACACGTGTCTGTGTGGAGGGATGGATTTGTGCATTTTAGAAGTGTGTGATACGAAAAATTGGCGAACTGTGAATACAACTTCTATATGATTCATCGGGAGACAAAATGCTGAGTAGTGTAATCTCTCTCTCTCTCTCTCTCTCTCTGTGTGTGTGTGTGTGTGTGTGTGTACGCGTACGTGGGATATGACAGAGACCTGTTACATGATAATCGGTAATAATACAACATTGCCATATGTGAACGTTAGGCACCTCACAAATGTTTTTGTATCAGTTTTAGTCATTAACCAAATTCATGTAACTATTCAACCATTATATGTAGTGTGACAATGTCATACATTGGAGGTTATAGACTTTAAACAGACCGCTAGATTAGTTTATATGTAAACTTACGCAGAGAGACCGATAATTACTGACTGAAACTTAAGGAAACGAATAATAGGTGAACTGACAGACAGATCCATGGATGGAGAAATGAAACATTGAATGTTAGCGGGACACACACAGCAAACACACACACTTAGTGAGTGAGCTTAATGGGTGAGTGAGTGTGTGAGAAACACAACAGACAGATCCATGGATGGAGAAATGAAACATTGAATGTTAGCGGACACACACACACACACACAGTGAGCTTAATGAGTGAGACACACAACTCTGGATTCAGTCCCCTGAAAAAACGTCTAGAGTTTGAATTCACGGTTCGAGATTATCTGTGCCTTATTATACACAGCTAAAACAGAGAGAGAGTGTGTGTGTGTGTGTTAAAAAACAAACATAACCAAACTTAGTAAACCATAAACACCTGCAACTATCTCCCAATACTTAACAGTCAAACTAACCCAGTTGGTTCTATACACCATACTGTTGTCTACGTAATGCAGTAGGAGGGGGGCACGCCATGAAAGGGGCTTGATGGAGTGTCCCAAAAGCTCATTTGCCCTAGCAGAGAAATCCCAATCTATACGAATCACTATCAGCAGAGAACCATATAATGATTTCGGCTACTAACATCAGACTGGAGCAAACTAGTGATGGCATCTGTCAGAGTGGAACAATAAGGCTTTCTGATCAAACCAGATCAATAGATTACATTAACATTTGCTGCCGCTAGGTGGCAGTTAGGCTGCACTTATCAGATTCTAGCAGTCATCAATAAAACTAGGCCATTCCAGAATATCTAAAAGGGTCACTGTATTCCGTAGATCGGGGAAGACTTCTGCCCATTATTGAAGCCACAACCCCATTAGTTCACTTGTCTAGTAAAACATCTGTACAATGTGTGTTTATTGAGGAAAGCAATAAACTCTCCGTGACCATGATATGGACGGGTGGTGTATGATGTTTAATTTCTAATTATTATTATTATTATATGTTATATTATCTTTAGGTCACGTTAATCTATACATTGCTGTTTATATTATATTCAGGACCAGTATACCCCCAACAGGTAGACTAGTATAAACTGCCGAATTTACAATATGAGTAACAAATATAGTGGTACTTAAAACGAATTGGAATGTGCGATTAAACGCACAAATATTGTTGATTGGAGAGACATCACAGGGAAGATGACACATTTTACGTAGTGTGTATATAATATATACAAATGTAAAACAGTACAATTAAATAGATGAATGGTTCCATTATTTGGCCTCGGTTTGGGGATTATCAAGGACAAATCACTAAAGGGCTACTCCATATCAGATTACAGCCTTTTGGTGAATATAACATGCAACAGACACAGTTTACATTTAACTCTGACCGTACAACATGGAGGTCTCAAGGATAGTGCACTAACACCTAGGTCAAACATATTTAAAAAATAATATCAAATCGTTATGATCTCTCTCTCACACACACAAACACACACACACACGTTCCATTTAGGTGCATATTTATTGCTGTAACGTTGTTCTTACGATGGCAGCCGTGTGGCAGATCTTTCTAGAACACAAGTCTGAAGTCTGTTAGAAGTTTGTCTCGAACGATCACACACACACACACACACACACACACATCAGGATGAGAATATATATATATATATATATATATATATATATCGACCATTCTCAATCTATTTCTCCACCTTTCTCTTTAGCAAGGAAACAAAACAAATTATTCTACTTACAAAGTTTACCAACGTCTAGTTTAAGGAAACAATCACAGGTAAATAAAACAAAATCCCCAGTATAAATGTCAATATATTTAGGTCATCATCGGTGACTAACACTCGGCGTTGTAACTAGATACGGTAACATTATAAACAAGCGGTACTCCAGAAGGCTTAAAACCTAGAGAACTGGGACGTTACTAGGATGTCATTAGAAATAAAGTAATGATGTTAGACCAACAGACAAAGAGTATCAGGCCAGAGACTGCCGAGTGACTTTAAACAGAACCAAGGTGAACCTGAGTGTCTGATTGATGATGTATTGTAGATGTAGACAAGATGACTAAAGAACACCGTCAGAATGGCTGTTCAGGACTAAAATGGATTTCCCCGATTACATTATGACGTACCCGGTACGGGCCTTTTCCACCCGGAATGCTAACTCGCTGTTGTTACAGAGTCGACCAGTCGACTACGGCGGCCAGTTAGCTGGATGCTGCTTTAAATACTGACGGCTACAAGCAGATGAATATTTGGCATATATACACCTCGTCTCAATGGTGGTAGACCATATATTAATATAATCAGGATAACATAACAGGTTATTAATAAGGCTAATTTGAGCAACCACAACACACCACACGACTTTGTTCTGTAATTCCACAAATATCCAATCGGAGACGCCAACAGGTCAATATAGATGTAGTTAGCTATGTTTGTGTCAATGACTGAGTAATTAAATGAGTGATTTGTTTAGCCTAGCCAGTACCGTTTGCGCCTGGAATACACGGATGAGAGGGACAGCTCCATAGTAAAACATCCCACAAATACAGATCGTATTCGATTTGAACCTCAAGGCTTGGAAGTCTGCGATGGAACGCTCCATCCACAGCACTTCTGAAGCACCATTTACAGATAACAAGAGGGTAGATTTATAATACCACAGAGTGCTCACATCACGACCACATAACATAGTAACCAGGGAGTATATATCATTTGGCAATGGAAGATCAAGACAAACAAATCAGCAATTATATTACAGAAAAAGCTTTCATAATTAGAGCCTGGAGCACGGTACTCAGTAGTAGAGGGCTATATATATATATATATATATATATATATATATATATATATATAATACTTGACTAAGTGATATAAGCTGAACAGCATAGTACAATATCATCGGGCCCCCGGGGACCCGATATCTAATTAGATTATTGCTAAATGTCATATCGACCAGCAGACGTTGGCAGATCAGAGACACAGAAAACGTAGTCAGTCACCAATCTCTATATACTCTATTCACCTGAAGGGCCAAAAAGATTATACTTAATATTACCTTAGTTGGGAGCTGATGTTTACGCGAGATGGCAATGGAAGCTGTGATACCATAGTTTGAAACAAACAAAGATAACGAAGCTAACACAAGGGCACTGCTATGTGTTGAACGATATTCCATTGTAATAGGAAGTTCGATTAAACAGCGTAACACTACATGGCAAGGAGATTTTTCATTAAGGGACTAACGACAAAGACACCTGTGGTGTACGTACATTCAATATGGACGGTGTCAACTGCGGAGGTTCTATCACGACAGAACCAGTGATGGTATATTGATAAAATCGTATCTGGTCTTCTGTCGAGAGATCAATCACAAACTGGCAGCAGACACGTGCCGACAATTCCCTTCTTTGACGGCAACGTCACTCGCAGAGTGTTTATTATTTAAATAAATATCGAACTTGTCAATCCGCATTAGTTCCGAAAGCATTCGTTTTCCATTTGCGCCACCACAACAGTCCTTCGTAACAAAAGAGTCTAGAATGTAAATCACAATCTATTTGAAAGCGTATAAAGTGAACGTTTTTCAGCGGGCTGTCACAGAAGGCACTGAACGGGAGAATCGGGAACCTTTCCCTGGCCGTCGGTGATTACAAACATAACAAGCCCTCAGTACCATTCATTAGCGTACGTCACGTGAATCAGGTGTAACAGCTTGGTATAGTTGTTCCCCAGCCGCCCTGTATATTACACCGCAGATACATCAGCACATAATAAGAGCAGATTGTACGGCGGTGCCCAAGAGGATTGGCCACACAATCAGTGGCCATCACCAGCTGGGATGGCAAATAGACACTCCGCTCTATATAGTAAGTCAACTTGTCACCAGCCAACAACCGCACACAAACAAGTCAGAACGTGGAAGTAATAAATCAGAAGGCTCTTAACACATATCATAATATAATTACGACGCTCTCGTATTGGCTGACATACGCTTTGCTCTGTAAAGCACGGTGTCTGTTAATAGCGGACTACACCCGATCTGAGCAACAGTGGCGCCGTTTTGTTATGTCTACACTTATGTCGCTAATGACAAAAATTAATTGAATTCATCCATCAGAATAATCGATGTTCCAGAAGGAAATAACTCGGCTAGATTTTTGAAAATGACAATAGCAGTGTTGTTATCTCATCTAAAAACATCACATCATAAGTTAAGATCATCTTGTAGCTTTCTAATATTACAGTCAATATCTGGCATATGAGAACAGTTTTTTCTGTAATTTTTATTTGACCATGTATATGACATGACATGATATGATATATATATATATATATATATATATATATATATATATGTAAAAGCTCAACACTAAACTGATATCAGTAACTGCATAATGTGCGCATAAATCATGATGCATATTATGCAGAAATCATACAACCAACCATGGATAGGAGGGAATCTTTATATGTCACTGTATAGAATTCATGAATTCACAAATATATTTGGTGTCTTAGGAATGGCTTAACAAAACATGATAAACATTGATGAACGGGACAAAAACTACACTTCACTGACTTGGTGTCTGGTATATATATATATATATATATATATATATATATATATATATATATTGTGTACAACATAAAATTGATAAAAGTCACTGACAGTGTTCAGGGTGTGTCCCATTAACTGGTTGCAGCACTATACAAAATATACAATAATATTATCCATAGATTCTTATTACTTACTGTATGATGCCACTACCTATCTCGAGTTAACACCCCCTCTCCCCAACACCTAGCACTGGATCAAGTGTTTAATAAATCTACAACAAACAGATGTAGAACATGACAGATAGAACGCTTATTCTGACTAGGTCAACATGTCAACGACTAGGTTAACATGTCAACAACGGCTACTCTTCCAGTGGCAAACACAATACAGTCTGATTCAAAGCTATCCCAGACTTGATAACTGATTCTATAATATGAAGGTTAAACACACTGACCATCTATCAAAACCGAGCTCCATTCTGATACAGAGTCATTATTATCACAAACCACATGTGCTCACATATATGGTAATCTTATTTGTATATTTTAGTGCTATCTTTAACACAATTATACAAAAGTTCGGGACCACATTACCAGAGAGTTGTATAGAATATCCTGATATGAAGAAACGAATTGTTTCCCGGAAAAACATTCTATCAGAGAGTGGCCAGTAATAGTCTAGCATTCTATCAATGGTTTTCCATTATGATAGCAGTACCAAGATAAACCCATCATGCTCTCTAATAATAGTTTTTTAGTCTCAGTGTAACTCTGATATCATTACTGATATCTTGAAAATAAAGCTATATAATTTGCTGTTCAATTAACAGAATGGCTATAACAAATAGATAGGAACCGACTATAAAACCGACAAAATTGGTACGACTCAAAATGTGATAGTGTCTGAAACAAATGAATCACCCAAATTAGTGATACATCACACAAAAATGATGTTCCTTAACCTATTCTATGTTGGTAGCGTGTGTAGAAAATGCATATGGCATATTGTCTTCAGAGTGGAGCTGATCGTGACATTATACATAACCAAAGTTTGACGTGAAGTTAATATAGAGCTGGTGACATTACCACAAAAAGGAGGAAATGTCAACTGATATATGCTAATTGTGTGGTCGGGTTGTAGTAACACACAGCAGACAAGTGATCGTATTTATACCTAGAACCTTTGACATTTAACTGACAACGTCAAGTCACACCGTAATATAACAGTCTCTGACGACGACGTTTCGAAGTCCACCGAAACACACACAGAAAGGAAAGCATGATCGAAGACAAACTACAGTAAGACATCAGTTTTTAACAAAACCAGGTTTATAACTGAACTGGCACTTAGAAGTAACCATCTATACGAGGCCAGTTTTTCCCTAGTAAAACATCTCCTGTCTGTAGCTTTAAAAGATGCTAGAGAAAACCCCTCATAATCTTATGATGAACAAACTGCAACAGTCACTACCTAAAGGCCATAATGTCAAATGAATAAATCGCATGGATTTATGTACCTAACACAGACAAGACAATTACGATATATCAAACAGTTCAGGTGAGACTTACCTGTGTCAGCATAGTGAATATTTGATGAGTTACCAATATGTGTGTCAAAGTTGGCCATTAATGGTGCTATATACTGAGTGGCTGTTAGCCATTGATGAAGGAACTCACTGACATAGAGAAAACCTGGAAATAGATTGATGATCTATATAATTATACAATGTTTATCTCATCTAGATATGTTATTATTACCGGTAATAGTTAGCATCAACTAACCAACACTTTCTGACTATAAAAGAACTATCATCAGTAGCACTGAAGTTACACACTTTGCATGTACTTGAACTGATGTATATGTGTGTTTGTGTATGTATGTATGTATGTATATATATATATATATATATATATATATATATAAAAACACTTCTTGGGTTGATTCAGCTTATCTTATACAGGTGTGTGCAATCATCATAGCAAAATAGTATTATAATTTATTTATCACAGTCAAACACATTATTGGACTTCTTCACATTCTATTCCAATCAATAAGGGATGGGTTTCATTTAGCTTCTATATATATATATATATATATATATATATATATATATATATATATATATATTTATTTAATTTAATTCATTTGATAAAAAAATTTACATGGTAACTGATACTGGCAAAAATTAAACAAACTAATGGTACAGCTATTTCCAACACTGTTTTCTGGATAGAAGAAAAGATGATCAGATATTTATTTTTTAGGAAACACAAACAGAATCGTATTTTCAATTGGTTCTTGTGGGAAAAGTTGAACAAATGAAATGTAAACTTTGAAATGCACAAGTAGGAAATATTAGCAACTGTTTCTAAAAATTGGGAGAGATTATATAAAAGCAGTAAAAGTTTGAGATAGCTCAAATTAAAAAAAAATCAATCATAGCCATGTATTAATAAGATGGAATAACTATTAAAAACATTAAGTACTGCTCTATATTGTCTGAAATGGTATACATGAAATGATATATACATATGTAAAACACTGTGGAAAATACCATGTACGGCCCAAACCAGTATTTTCCACTCTCTCCGAGACCAATGAACCAGTCTGGCTGTTATCATCAAACAATCAGCCAGACTGATAAATCTAAAAGCTAATTGAAACATTATCCAAGCGCATCACCAAACTACAGATTGGGGGGGGGACACGAAAACTATTAAGTCGTTTTTTAAGATAACAAAACATAAATGAAATAATGCTTGGTCAATCAATAATGCGTGTGATACCAATATCTTTTCAGTATTAAAAATCAAATTGGTTCTGCTTATGTCAGCTTTCTAGCAATTCTCCTCACACCTGCATGGCACACAGATTATCCAGTTCTTTGTGAAGTTAGAATGACTGCCCAACGCATAAAAAGGGTTACACCAAGAAGCATACTAATAGTATCTGACAGCTACTGTCTCATATCAATAAAGGAACATTCATGACCAAACTCTGTTGGATGAAATCACTTCAAGTATTAATGTTACAGCCTGTAAATCATTAATACAAACATTATCCTAAATATTGTTAAAACTATTACTTCCCGCTTAATAAAATTTCACAGTTAATGAGAATGTTAATATACTTAAAATTACAAGTTAATATAATATTTTAATGTAAATAAATATATACATAGATGGAAGTGGATATAATCAATTGTTTTATTTAATAGGGTAGTGATGTTATGGGTTTAGTGTTTATTATGTCCTGCATAAAGGCTGTTTAAAACATACTACGACACAAATAGCAATAAAATATTTATAATTTAGTAATAAAAAAACTATTTAATTTTTGAGAAACAGAAGTATTAAATTTAAACTACAGTAGGAACAATACAGTACTAGATTATATTATTACAGGTCATTCAGAAGAACTTATACCATAAAGTAGAGAATTTATATTTCTTTTTAGTATGTTTTGTAGAAAATATAATGTATAAGGAAACACCAAATAATACACACATACACACACACCCTACTTCATTTATTGGTTCCAAAAGCTGTGATGGAACCCGTTTTTGTTATGTAAACTGGATGTAATGCTGTAAAAATGTATTTTGTTAATATTTTATTGCAAATACATTTTGTATTTGTTTTTAATGTGTTTTTATTATATTGTAATTAGTTTTTTTAAGCTTCTTTTATTGTTATTTCATGTCCTTATATTGTGACATAGGTACTGTAGCTGAGTGATGTAACATTGGACATAATGATGGTTGCTGAACTGCAATTCACTCTAGAAAAGTGGCGTGAAAGGAATTTAACGGAGGCTGAAATGATGTAAAGTATGGTATTACTGTATGTGTGTGTGTGTGTATATATATATATATATATATATATATATATATATATATATATATATATGCACTAACTCCAATATTCGAGACATTTAAACTGAAGAAGTAACTTAAGCACTGATAATAAGACAAATGACAACAATTGGCATAAATCATGATGTTATTAACACATCACACTCATGTATTTATATCTTACTCAAGAAAATGCCAATTTCTTAAGAGTGTAATAAGATTATCATTATAGAATACTAGTTCCAAATGAGATTCTTCATGATTATGCCTTATGAAAAGCTAGTATATGATGATTATTATCATCATCACCATCATCTTTATCATAATTATCATCAGGTTCTTGTTCGCTTCCATAAACACGTGAACAAAATATTTTATGAACCATTTCAATACTTCTGCATCATGAACCAAGGTATAAATTATACCTCAAATCCCACAAATATTGTTACCGATATATCTTTGATGGGAGACAGTGTCATGTGATAGATGAATGAAAATAAATATTTTAATGCTACATGTGAGATATCAGCACTTTCCATGAAAAGGACTGATAAGCTACGATGAATTTGTATTTATTATTATTATTTGTACAACTATGCCCACTAACTTCTAATCTGACAACTGAACAAAGCCTTTTAGACAGTATAAGATGTTTTATTAATAACAAATTAACTCACTCAAAATAAATATCTCACACGTAGCATTAAAATATTTATTTGTATTTGATATGTCAGCATCTCTGAGGATGTGTCTGAGGTACACTGTGTATCAACAATAACATATCCCGGTAAACAGTCCAAATTTAAAATTGGTCTTAATCCGATTGCCTACAACGTTTATCTATGAATTCCTCGAGTCTGGATATGGTTGGACATACCGAATGAGTTTTGCAACTGGTTGCACTTGGGATACATGGTTGAGGGATGACTGAATAAGGAAACATCCCACAAATACAGGTATTTGATTGGGATTTTAACCACCACAACGTCAGAATGTCCAGCATAACAGTAGGTGACAAACGTGACTATAAACAACTTTAATGACATCAGTAGCAAAACTTCTATGTTTTACAAAATGACACTCTACTCCTAACAAACAATAACTTAATTGTAATTGTATTCCATTACGGCATTAGATATGAGCAATCATAATTATATACTGATTGATAATTTTAACTGTGTTGTTTCCATTGTAATTGACCTCTAACAAGTATGGTAATATCAAAGTTAATTCGAGTCATTTTAGCATCAGAAGCCCCTCAAAAAGTGATACGGTATATGGGATTCTTGAATATTAAGAGTATTCTAGCTTGGACAATGATATTTACCTCCAGTGGCAATAGTCACCTGCCTCACTTCATGGCCATAAAACAGGAATGTAAAACTCAATTTCACGGTCTGAAATAGACAACAAAAGATATGGGATAAAGCTGAGTGAAACTAAATTATCTCTTCTCTGATGGTTATGGTCATCTTAGGCTGATACACTTAGACACAGACGGTATAGAGTTGTCTAAGTAATGGTCGTGGATGGTTGATGGTAGGGATGTTAGTATTGATGGGTATAGAGCTGTCTAAGTATTGGTTGTGGACGGTTGATGGTAGGGATGTTAGTATTGATGGGAATAGAGTTGTCTGAGTAATGGTCGTGGATGGTTGATGGTAGGGATGTTAGTATTGATGGGAATAGAGTTGTCTGAGTAATGGTCGTGGAAGGTTGATGGTAGGGATGTTAGTATTGATGGGAATAGAGTTGTCTGAGTAATGGTCGTGGACGGTTGATGGTAGGGATGTTAGTATTGATGGGAATAGAGTTGTCTGAGTAATGGTCGTGGACGGTTGATGGTAGGGATGTTAGTATTGATGGGTATAGAGCTGTCTGAGTAATGGTCGTGGACGGTTGATGGTAGGGATGTTAGTATTGATGGGTATAGAGCTGTCTGAGTAATGGTCGTGGACGGTTGATGGTAGGGATGTTAGTATTGATGGGCATAGAGCTGTCTGAGTAATGGTCGTGGATGGTTGATGGTAGGGATGTCAGTATTGATGGGTATAGAGTTGTCTGAGTAATGGTCGTGGACGGTTGATAGTAGGGATGTTAGTATTGATCGATATAGAGCTGTCTGAGTAATGGTTGTGGATGGTTGATGGTAGGGATGTCAGTACTGATGGGTATAGAGTTAATGGTTTTGGGTGTGTAAAAAAAAAACCGGCCGGGCAAAACAGGGCTGCCCAAATAAAATAATAAATTAACAGGTCGATCCCAAATTATTGTTGTATTGATAACCAGAACCAATAAAGTAATGTTCAATTTATACTGGAAAGTCAAGCCAAACTTTTAGTGCACAATGAATGAAAGTTCTAGCAACAATGTTAGGCATGAAACAATATGAGGGTCCTGACAATGTCGAGTATTATGGGAATGAAAACTTGAATTTGCTGAAAATATTGTTTTTAACGATTCAGCAAGCATGCCTTTAGTATACAAAAACGTAAATTTGCTCAGTTGTATGTTGAATATATCATATAATTTAGGAACGTGTAAATTCTTAAATAGAGTTGTGCTGGGTGTATTATATTTAGCCTTGTAGTTGTATACATTACGAATAGTATTTTTCTGTAACGATTCCAGTTCCAGTGTGTAGCCTAAACTGATACGCAGAGCTCCAGATCATTGCTCCATACAACAAATAATAGTGAACAAAACCAAAATACAAGGATTTCAGGTTTCAACGGACAAATATGGGTAGTGTGCATTGTATTAGTGGGTAGTGGGAGGGGGGCATATTAGTGAGTAGTGAGAGACAACATGTAAGTGGATAGTGGGAGACATGTTAGTGACTGGAGAGGGACAATTTGTGAGTAGGTAGTTTAGTAGAATGAATGATGTTTTACTGGGCCAAGGCCATTCCAAAAAAGGTGATTATGTATAATAAAACTACAAGTGTGTCTTCATAAAACTTTATTCCTGAAATCTATTTTTAAACCTGTTACCACCCTACGTAAATCAATGGAGACACACCAACCAATTTAGAGCGAAGACCAGTTCTATTAGTGCAATGTTAAAACCATGAAATTCTACATCAAAATAAACCATGAAATGAATGAATGAAAATACTTCTAAGACATTTTTATAGGTAATGAGGGACATGTTGGTGAAAGATGATGATGATTGGTGTTTTATGGCCACTTTTGTGCACATGGTAGGCTGAATGGGCCAAGCGACCTACAAAAGTCAAAGATGAAATACCCTTCAGACATGCCCATGCTGAGATTTGAACTCAGGTGATAGTGATCTGTGGTCCAATGGGCTACCAGGTAGACCACGGATATATTAGTGAGAGATACACTAGGTGGTAGTAGGGGACTTGTTAATGAGTAGTGAGGAACAGTTAGAGGATGGTGAGGGACATGTGTGATTATGAGAAATACATTAGTAGGTAGTGAGAAACCTATTAGTATGTGGCGAGGAACATACTTAACTTAAGTAGTGTGGGACATTGTAATAGGCAAAGAGGGACATGTCAGTGGGTAGTGACCGAGTAGTTTGTTTAGTCTCAGTGCTGCTCAAATCAATATTTTATCATACAGAGGACAAATGGATGAGGTGTTGACCTTTCTTTAAGGAAAGGATATGTTCAAATAAGACAACCCACAGCCTCCAGGTTAACATTGGTACAGAAACAACAACCTGGAGATCTGCAGCACAACACACTACTAACTGAACAACAGGAGCTCCTATTAGCGTATAACAAGTAAAATATTCATGTTTTATGATTAAGTCTCTTCTAAAGACTTACAGGCTAGCAATCATAGAGGTTTCTTAGGTCATTTATTTTAGTCAGTGAGGAGATGCTACCTTTTGGTGGATAGTGTGAGAGATCAGGTATGATAGAGAACAAAAAAGACAGACTTCTGACATTGTGACAACTATAAGATTAACATGCTAGTGATCAAACAACAGAGATCAAGGGTTCTAAATACGATCAACCACATTCAGCTCTGTTGTTGATGACCAGATTCCAGCAATATCAGCTCAGAACTGGTTCTTTTACTACTAATATAATTTTACAGACATCTAGTCTCAAGCCAAACTACATCATCTGGCATAAGTTGAGTAATACTAAGTAATAAAGACCGGCCCCCCCACATCAGGATTCAAATCTCAGCGCTTCTTGTGTCTGGGGGATGTTTCATCAGATCAACCAATTTCTATAGCCCCACTCAGCCATAAGTCCAAGATGCAACTAGTGCTGAGTCTACACAAAGCATTCCTTCAGTCTTTTTTCTCAGTAAGGGTATATTTGGTGAACAAATACACACTTCTGCACAGAACATATTATTTCAATAATTACAGACAGACGTCAAGAAATCTAAACTGATGGCATACAACAGTTAGCGGCATTAGTTCCTAATCCATCCCAATAACACTGGTAAAGTATAACATAGTACCAATTGTGAAACCCATGAATCACATTATAACGAGGATGAAGCCTGGTTTAGTACGGTATATAGATAAATTTATACTTACAGCTGCCACTCTATAGTTGTTAGACAATGAACTGTGAACCTTTGAGTTATAAGCTATTAGTTCATCTTCGTCTATCCACAGAACTTTGGCCTTGTTTCCCGTCACCACATAGGATGTATAATATTTGTGATTGATGTCCTGAAAAAAAATGAGAAATAGAAAATCTAAGACACGATCATAAAACGTGATGTTTCTCGGAATGAAAAGCAGATCAGATAACATCAGAGCATCAAACACTTTATGACAATAAATAATCAAGGTCCAATAATAGGATTAGTGCAGCACAGAATCTCAATAACACAAGTCATAAATTTATTATTTATTAAATAAAAAATGTATATATGCCTAACCCAAGGACACCGTTTCTAAGTACTTCATATGAAATTTTATTAATTAAAATGAGTTTTAAACAAAATGTTCTGAAGACCTGTCGCCAAACAGAGTTCTTACTCTTAGACTAGAGACCAATATAATTCTATGACAATTGTAACACCTATCCTGTATCATTGTATTTTCCCCAGCACACCTGTTATGTGCCCGATGTGCAGTTTTTGGCATCGAATTTGTGGCTCTACCCATATCCAAAACATATTCAACCATTTCTGTGGGTGAGTTTTCTCTAAAATATTGGAAAGCGGTTACGAGTAAATGACTCAAAACTGCATCATAGCGAGTTAACGCTTTAAGTGCATTTAATATGCAGGGCATCAAACTCAATTACATTTGACAAAAATTCATTCCATAACCATTCTCTTGAAAACCAAAGACATAGCAAATATAAAGCTATTAGAATAAACTACGAGACCCAATTAATAATTTAACCAGTATGTGCATGGGATCAACCAGCCAGTACATTCTTAGCTGAGGTTCTGTAAGCATCTGTTGTTACCTTTGTTAATGCTGTTTTATGATACAGACACTGTGAATGACTAATTTCAAAGAGCATCAATGACCAGGTTTTTTTTCAAACTGATGCCGTGTCTTGTTTCTACACAATGGGAATTTTAAAACAATGATTCATCAGCATTATTATATATTACTAAATCAGGTTTTCAAAATTGCATCTGTTTTCCAACCATCTACCATTGATGAAAACAATAGAAAATAAGCTGATGAGGAACCTTCCTCAAAAGAGTTGGCTTGATGGGACTCCTACAAATTAGTTTATAGTTAGCCATTGTCAAGCTAGGGGAATATAGAAAACTTTGTCTTTATATGGTGTTTCTTTCAAATTATAACATACACAGGACTAATAACATCTCACTAATATATTCTATCTACTTAGGACAAAGGGATACAATTCTTAATATGATTAATTAAGGACAAGCACTAGGTGGAAACTTTGGGGTAAGGACATTGTTTAAACTTCAAGGCCTATATAGTAAGACATTAATTAGAGATGGTATTTTCAGTTAATATCTTTGATTTAGATGTGGAATTTTGTAAAGTTTTAATTGTTAATCTGGGCTGGAAAGAGCCATCAATATCTAAAAGCAAGATAGTAATCCAGTAAAGCCTGCAATTTTCAAGTTTGTGGCTATATTAATGATAAGGCATTTGTAATAATTCTACAATAAATCTTCTTTCTGGTCGATGCTTTGTCTTTGAATCTTGTCATGTGATTTCTCCAGCTATTTCTTCAGATAAAATGCTATATTACTAATACTAATGATACACACAGATAGAAGTAGTTCACATTAACAAGGATATTAAAAATGCATAACAAAGATGGGTTTCAGTCATTTTTGTTATTAAATGCCTAGATTTATAATTTTTTGTGTGTTTACACACCTTTAATTAACACTCAGAAAAAATTAACGCCAAGAAAATTAAACAATGTGCTGTGCAGTAGTGCTTGCAAAACTTGCAAAGTTCATGTTCCCTGAATATTAATTAAGATATTTATAACAGTTCTAGATTAAATCCTTTTCTTTTCCAATGTCTTAGATTTCAATGTTTTCAACTGTTAAACTACTGATTTGCCCCATATTCGACAACTATGTCAGCCATGATGGCTATCATATCGACTTGTATTATTCAGTTGACTCAAGATGCTGTTACACAGCATCTGTGCTCAACAACTGCCAGCTGATACTTTCTCATTTAAGATATAAAAGCTTTAAAAATAAGAACTGCCTGTAAAATATACAGTTATCTGAGTTATTTATGAACATGCAATAAATGCCTCTACTCCAGGCCCTAGTATAATGATATAAAAATTAACAAGTGCTCCAGTCTATCATCAGAAAATAATTACTTAAGAAATATTTTAAGTAGACAGTCTGCTAGATGAAAATTCAATTACCAGTATATTCTGGTGTCAATGATTGGTCAGACATAGCAAAAATTTACAGGTAAATGTATGACATTGAGCAAAATTAAATATTTCATTGAGCCAATCCTATTGGTTATATGACCATGAGCAATAAAACAAAGAGCCACATCAGAGACACTGGTCATGCCAGTATATGCCTGAGGGTTAATTACGGGTTAATTATCTGAAATACAACAAGATGTTGGGGGGGGAGGGGGAAGTTGCTGGGATAACATACAGAGATAGAATGATGCCCAGCTGCTGTATGGTTAACTTGCATCATACACTGGCAGTCTTCCTACAATAAGAACACCATATCATCTAATTAGCCATCACCAAGTAACAAACCCAATACTGACTAGCCACAAACTTAATCTAGTAAATGACCAACACTGCTATAATAACAAGATAATACTAATAGATCTATTGATATAGGACTATCAGAGATTTCCAGAAGACAGGAGCTCAGAATGATCTATAACAATTGACTTCTATCTCAACATAACAATTGTTATTGTTGTTGTTATTATCAGACATCGGGTCAATTCAATTCCGGAAATGATTATTTATATTAAAAGAAATGGAATTAGAATTGTTTACTTTTGAATTGGAATTGAAGTTTCCTACAAAAAATATAAAATCCACAAATTAATTTATCATTTACTTTTTTAATTCAGGAATATTTCTTCCATGACAATCCTACTTGGAATATAAACTACTCGGAGTAGGTATTCTGAGTGGGTACTCAGAGTACCTACTCATGGTAAAAAGTAGTAGGTAAAAATTATTATTATATTACTGTCCTACGTAATACTTCTCCTTCGGCAAGTCAGATGCTCTAAAACATTTGATATAAGATTAACAATCATAATAATAATAATATGTGACATTTTATATAGTGACCTATCCAGCTAGATAGCTACTCTAAAGTACTTTACAGTATTATTATCCACGACTCAGATCTGTTTCAATCTAGCACACACCTCAACTCCCGCATGCTGCCATTATAGATGGAAAGTGTTAGTCAGGCAAATAGCCATCACGTCCCGTCAGGTTCTCATTTCTGGCTGAGTGAACCAAAGTCGCCACACGACAGTATTGCAGCTGCAGAGCCTCGATCCGTCGACCCTTTGGTTATGAGTCCTACGCTCTAACTAACTGTGCCATCACGGATCGACAATACCGTTTTGTTGCAAGGTTTTTATAGATGTGGCTGAATAATGGAATCCCTGAATGCTGTTTTCTTGAGCACCAACAGGGCTATCTCTTATTGCTAATAGTATGACATATATAGCAAACAAAGACCCATATTAAGACAGGAACAGGTGGCCCAAGAAGCCAGTTAGTCTGTCTGGATAGGTTGACCAGTATATATACAATAAGCTTTAGAGCCACTAACCTCCATCACTGTGACATTCTCTGTTATTGTTGTGTCACGACCAGATCCTGCCATTGGTGTTACTGTAGTTGTTGTAGTAGTAGTAGTTGTTGTTGTATTGACAGGAGTAGTGTGAGCAGATATAGGGGTTGGGGAGCTGGTACTGGATTTAGCAATGTTCACAGTACTATGTGGAAATGTTGTCGTTGTGGTTGCTACTGTCATTGCAGGTGTAGAAGATGACAATATACTACTGGTGCTGTAGTTTGATGAAGCTGATGAAGGCAGTGTGTTGGCTTCACGTCTGACTCTTAGAAGAGGGCCAGCCTCTTGATTGAGCATGGTTAACTGTAGTGTAGTAATGTGGTCAGCTCTCTGCCATATTCTGTCATACATAATTGAGTAAGCTTCATCTGAAATGAAAAAATGTTACTTGCACAATTAGACAGTGAATTGTAAAGACCAAAACTCTTATCAAGTTATAGGGGTCCCTAAATTATACACTAGTGTGTGTATGTTACTATATACATGTTAAAATATAGCACATCATTGACCTATCACTATTAAATGCAATACATGCCAATTGATCAACATACACAGGTGTACATCTCACTATGTACCTGATACCGAAATACTAGCCACAACAGTGACATATTGCAACAAATACCAATCAGTTACCACCAGACAAGATTTATGGAAAGCAAATACCAAAAGATAAAATGTCTTTCAAACCAATTTGGACACAAAGAGGCCGGCCATCCAATACTTTCCACATTCAAAGCCACCCTCTTCTTAAAACAAATGTTCTTACCCAGGCTTTTAGCCATATAGCCAAAGTAGGGTTCCAGGCTTTTAGCCAATAGCCCCAACAAATGTTAGAGGGTCACACTTTTAGTGTGTGTGTTGATAATATAATTATATATATATATATATAATATATATATTTATATATATATCTATATATATATATATATATATATATATATATATATATATATATATATATAATATATATCTAACATACATACCATACCATAATATATATTACTATATATATATAATATATATATATATATATATGCCATCCACATTGCCAGTGGACAGCTAAATCACTGTTCTTACATCTTGATACAATCTAACTAAAGCCCAGCAAACATACAGGTACGTAATATATATTATTTGATTTTCTTTATGTGCTCATCAACAATATTTCCGGAAGAGGCAGCAATCATATGGCTGGAATACCTCGAAGTGACTGGTGATATCTAGATGAACAATGTAATTATCAGTATGCCAGACTAGGTGTGGCTAATATGGGGCGAGATTCACATGTCAGATTGTCATTTAGTACAATGCTGACAACTCAATTACATGGTATGGCACACTTAAGGCACAGGCTAATAAGAACATAATGTGGAGAGGAAAGGATCCTGCTGACATTGTAGCATCAATCCCTGTAACTAATGCTAATGTTAATGCCGCCGCTGATGCTAACAATAATGCCTCTTTCCCCTGTCTGTCTGTCTGACTCTCTCTCTCTCTCTCTCCACACACACACACACACACACACACACACACACACACACACACACACACACACACTATCTCTCTCACACAGAGAGAGAGAGAGAGAGAGAGAGAGAGAGCGAGAGAGGAATGGATGTAGATAATGTAAATCAGAATCTATCTTTTATACCCGTAAATCATTTGACACAAAGTACAAGAGGAATGACCACTTGACCATACGTGACAGGTGGCTAGTGCCCAGATTGAATCAAACTCACTCAATCTGAAATAAAGAACTGCAAGCTGTCTTTTAGCCAGCCAGCCAACCAGCCAGCCAGCCAACCATTCAAATGGATGGTCTGTGAGCAATGGAAACGTCTTGAAAACAGACTGGACAGATGGGTGGGCAGTAGTAATTATGGGCAGAATATTTTCCATTACTTTTTGCCCAAGTTATTAAAAATGGCACCAGACACCACCTGAACGTAGTATATTCCCCAAATATTCCCCGTGAGACATCACCCAACACCCTCTTTTTAATCGTTTGCAGCCTACAAGTAATAATTGTCTTTTTTAAACAAAGGAAATGATGGAACACAATAATATAATATGATGGCCAAACAAAACTAAATATCACAAACCACTACAGGTTCTTTTATTAATTAACAATTAATCCATTATTTATTGGAGATAATAATCTAAAGACACAGACACACAATTCCAGTTTCCTTTATTAATGGTTGCTGTTTTCCATATCACAAAGTTACAGAAAATCCCACTATTTGATAATCAATTGATCAGGCTCCCAACATCAAGGCTACAACACTAGACTAGTAGAAATTGATCAAAGTATTACATGAAGTCAGGGATGTAGTTTTCAAGAAATATTTTAGCCACTTCCAAGTACTTATGCTGCTTTGTGTAAACACGCTTCTTATTTTTGTATTATAGATATATACAGATATAAGAGTTGAGTTACTTAACCACTCCACCCTGATCACACTTGGAGCATATGGCTCTGAGGGTGACTATCTAGGGTGGCACACACACACACACACACACACACACAAAGAGAGAGAGAGAGAGAGAGAGAGAGAGAGCACCACATGTACTTAGCAATGTTCTCTGATGAGTGATGCTGCTAACCAGATTAAAAGATAAAATAGTTTTATATCAATAGTTGCCTACTATTTTGCGCGGGCGCACACAAACATACAATATATACAAAACACTAACACATAACAACTGATTGGATCCTAATGTCTGACGTACACCAGAAAATTCTTTGATAAAGTTTTTGTGGCTGTCTGAAGAAAATAAATGAAAAGGTTATTAGCTTCAGAAATCTGCCAGCTGATGAACAGCAAGTCATCAAAGCTTACCATTTGAGGAAAATTGTCTTTATCTGATGGGACCATCATTGTTGAATTACTAGCCAATGAGGTATGTTTTTTTTCTATTTGCTATTCAGGAAATATCAGATTACGAAATTTACAATTTTGATAGCCAAGAAGATTAGCAGTCTTGTACAGCACAATCCTGTCAATCATTTACCGTGTGAGATATACCGGTATACGGTTTATCAAATGTTTCTAGCTTTAGATATTTTTAATATCAAAAACATTTAAATGTCTGTGAGTTGGTGGACTTTTATGCACATACAAAATATAATAACAAATATGCCTGTTTACAACGATAACAACCTACCAGTAATTGTTTTAAACAATGGAAATTCTGTGAATTGCAGATCTGCAAGACCTTTGCTAATTGGCTATCACAGTCAGATGTAAAAATGGTCACGTTGCGTGATTACTTATCTAAGGCACAGCACCACACACACAGCACAGGACAATTATTTTATGAATTGGAATTTTGAAGAACGTTAACTGTGCAATAAAATCACCATGTCAGTATTGGCCATACACAGTTATTTTGTATACATGTATATAGATGGTTTATGATAATTTGAGTCGAGTAAATCAAAACGATCAATCTCAACTATTGGTGTCAAATGTAACAGGAGATATGACACTAACAGTTCAGGATCAGTTTTATGAATAAATCTGTATTATCACATTCTCTAATGATAGTCTTAGCCTCACCTGTCTCGGATCAGGAACAACAACTGTCTATTGTGTAAACATAATAATAATATAATGATAATTGATGTTTAGCAGCCACTTTTGTGCACAAGGTAAGCTAAATGGGCCGAACGACCTCCAAAGGTAATAAAGCCAAGTTGAAGATGAAACACCTTTCAGATATGCCCATGCCGAGATTTGAACACAGGTGGTAATGATCTGCGATCCAACATGCTACCAATTAGACAACGGAGGCGCATTCCATGGCAACAGACATTTTACTTCTACACATTTTAGAGAGTATCAAGCTAAAAGTCACACAAATAAAAATATAATATACATTACATATATTACGTAAATTAACACAAAGAGAGTCAATACATATATATGCACCAGCTAGTGTCCCATCTTTCAATCCTGACTAGAAAATAAACCTGGAAAAACAGTGGAATGGAATATGCTGTAAGTAGGACTGTTATATTCTGACTGGTATAATTTTTGCTATAAGAACCGCCTCTGTGGCCTCTTGGGTAGAGTGTGGGACTTACCC
Source organism: Paralvinella palmiformis (assembly GCA_025642065.1). Lineage (NCBI taxonomy): Eukaryota > Metazoa > Annelida > Polychaeta > Terebellida > Alvinellidae > Paralvinella > Paralvinella palmiformis. Next base: position 46,098 of record JAODUP010000338.1, on the reverse strand, counting down.
ATGGTTATGGTCATGCTGTGCTGGAGGTAGGAAATTTGAATCCCTGCCGTGGTTTTTTTAATCCAACCAGGAAACTGACAAGGTTTTCTGCACTGAATATGCCACATATTGTAAATTCTAATTTTATTTTGGATTAGAGCCCGTTGAAGCTGTAAATTACGGACCGTATGCGTACCTCCCGTATTTTTAGTAGCTAAGCCACGTAACATAACTGCCATATCGGCCATTATTATTACACATGTATTATCAAACCCCTGACTTCGCCAATTGTTAAATAGTCAGTGTGTGTGTGTTTGTGACAAAATACAAAAATAACTTTATATCATTATGATCAATTACGTCAATGGCTCAATGAAGACTGTAACTGCTGTTTTCTCTTCAGTTCATTATCATCATATCAGCAGTGTCATTGTCTGTCTATTTTCATAATACTATACTGTAGTATATACAGCTACTCTGTCTGTTGGCCACCTTACTGTACCATAACTATACAGCCTTTGTAGGATTAACTTGGCATCACTCGTCATCAACGGACCATCATGGTTTAGACGAGAAGATGCCACGCTGAGCATATAACCATTTCACATGGAAACATCATAAATAAATAATGCATCTATACCCAGAAATGTGCCAAAATGATACCTGGCCACCAGATTAGCTTTGTCTTATCATGAACTTCACACCTGAAAATACGTATTAAATTACTAGTTACTTGTAACTAGTTAACAACCCATTTCCAAAATCACTGACCAGTGTTTAATACTGACTGGCATAGCCAATCAAATGAGCTATATTCACCTGAAAAATGCAATGTTGATGTTTTACAGCCACTATTGTGGACAAGGTTGACTAAATTGGCCCAACGACATCCAAAGGTAATGAGGCGAAGTGAAAGATGAAACACCCTTCAGAAAAGGCGGCACCTGAAGTACGTTAAACCAGCCAAAGTTAGTAATGTAGTCAATCACTAGTTATCTTATTTTATACTGTATTTGTTATTTATAACATCGATAATCTTGTCTAATATACAGCCAACACTCTGACTTAGTCGCTTACTATTTGATGGTAGAAAAGGAGGTACAGTTTACTGGTAATAATAGTACAACTAGGTCAAGTCTATTACAGGTCACAGGATATAGTCTGAATAAAGGATTCAGATATAATAGTTTGGAAATCAAATGAGAAAATAGGGACAATTGTCCAATAACATTTGGTACATCAACCACAAGGACATATCAATTCAGTTTCACTTGTACACTGCTAATAAATCTGATCCTGTAGCATAGTTGGTAGTGCGCCGTGCAGCAGAACTGACCAGGCTGCAGATCGAATCTTATTTTTACTGTTACTAGTTAGTTACGTATGTGGGATATTTCGCCTAATGACTAGCGTCACTTCCCTCAGTAGTAGCTCCCAATAATACACTACTCTGCTGCTAATTATCTAAGTTGGTACATATCAAAGAGAGACAACACACATATTTCCCGCTGTAACAGTTTCTAAGTAACTCTAAGCCACCTATATATACTGAGAGTAACCATACGTTAAGCAAGTACCACGCCGCTTTGATTGAGACACAGCCTGTAAAATACAGCATTTATGAAGACCTAGTTAAATCAGATCTACTTCATATATATGAATGATTCACTATCATTGTATCAACCTGTCTTTTATCAACAGAAGTTATTTTCATTATCAGTGAGTGACACGTGTATATATAATTATACAATAGGAAAGCCATATACGCCAAGTCAGGTCTCTGTGCATATATATATATATAAACCAGCTGCACTGATTTGCATGTATTTATCGCAATTGATTGTATGCATGTTAATTAATGTCCAATCATACAGGTGACATTAAAATGATAAATATACCTATACATTTTACTTACAACCACAACTTTACACCTTGTTACCTCACATCTTCTAAAGCTTAATAAACAATAATTGTTGCATATTGTCACAGAGACTTGAGGCTAACATTTAGCCTTTCCTGTCACCCATTATGTACTAATGATCTACTTCCGACATGCCAAATTAAATACGCTTATTGATTGGCAGTGTCATGGCCACTTGTATACTTAGCACTCTAGCCAGTCCACGCCTGTACTTGGTACAACAGGATCTGACTCATCAACAAGCTTACCTGTACCAAGACGAACCAGGTACACCTTTAAACGGACTTAACAGCAGCAAGAATAAATAATAATATTCCTTACATCAATCAGAAGGTGAACATCTCAATACCATTAGCATTTAGAGTACCGAGGCGTACTTGTAATTCAATCTACCGGTAGGGTATGTCATTTCCTAAACTTTTTATTATTTATTTTTAGTTTTTACTTAGCGGGCACCATCAGAATTTATGTTATATCCTACGTATATGAATGGATTGAAATCTGAACTACAGTTAACTTACATAAGACTGAAATATATAAATATGCAATGCATATTCACATAAAGCTCCAATGCATGAATGTGTTTCGTTAGTGAGTGAATGGTTTGTTTAAGTTCCTGGCCGAATATTGTCTCAGTTGGGAAATACTGGGGAGCAGCTCCTCGTGGAGAGACAAGATCGGAATAAAACCTTTTATTGAAGATTGAAACACGCCACACCGTGAGTGTGCGCGGGGGTGTGACTGCCTGATGTGACAAAGTACAGTATGAAGCCAGATAATTAGGCCTCTCATTTCACTTCCTACCCAAGAACCAATATTATAATACGACAATAAGCAGCATCAGATTTATATGCACTCTCAGTAAATCTCCTTTTAGAGTTCAGTAGTCCTTTAAATGGATGAGCGGTTCTTTAACAAACCGGGCCTACGTAGACGGCTAAAAGGACATAACACATACACACGCACACACACAGACGTCTATAAAGCTTGTCTGCGCTTATCTCGCTAATGACGGTGTGGGACTGTGGACAGTGCTAACCTAAGCCAAACTATTCTATAGGGTCTTCATTAAGGATCTATGTTAACAACGACCAGTGTATAGGGTCCTTAGTCTGCAATACACAGTAATGATCAACAGACTGGAGGCAACTTTCTCCACCTGCATCTCACCCTTATAATTTATTGTATATGCACACGCATACACACGCGCGCGCACACACTGATATACAGTGACACAGATGGTGAAACTTGGCTTATGAGACCGCTCAAAGTAGGAGGTCTGATGAATCATTCGCCCATTAAGCAGTCCTCAAAGGCGGGACTTGCTAGGAATAACCCGCTAGTCAAATACCCGGATATCAGGCGTTAAAAATATTACAATAGAAGGTGGTCTGCTAATAGCAATGATCATTAGTACAGGTTTGACTGTATACTGCAACATAGCTGGCAAGATATATAATTGAACTAATGCCATGTTAACCCAGCTTTGTTATTTATCACAACAGACAACACCCTATTAGGATAGCACTATCACAATTACACTGGTTTCGGCAGTTGTAGCATATTTATAACTGTTATTTGTAGTAAACTACACTGGGTGGTAACTGCAGCCAGTGACTAGAACATAATAATAAAGACACTGATACAGTAAAAATAAACCAATAATCCGAATATAATTAATATCTATGTAGACATCTAAGCAACACACATAACATATATGTACCAGTAACAAACATATATCTGTTATCACTATCTCTTGTTATGACTGCAACTGCTAAATCATCAACACCACGTGCTAGTCCATATTTTGCCTGAGAAAACATGAATGACATTGACCCAAACGATGGTTCAATCCGGGTCACGTTCACCATATACTCCAGGCCCCATACACAAACTATATAGGTAAAGGCTATTATCTTGTATTTTTAATTAAACCATTATGTGATTAGAAATCGCTGCCGTCATATTCAAAGTAATAAGATCTTAAAAATACAAGAGAAAGGAATATTGGTATTAAGGTCACAGAAACTGGATAATACATCCTATATCTCAAAGATGAATTTTTTTAGAGAAAGAACTCTACACATCTTCACCACAGTTTGATCTCTCACTGTCACTGGTTTGTGTATCTTTTACTAAACCTCCTCATAAAGAGCACCACAAAACAGAGATTACCCATCATCCAGACTGGCCAAAGTCAATAGTTATGTATATACTGGACCACACACTGATATAAACTGTCCCATATTTACTTCTAGTAGACTAAATACACATTGTAGATGATGATGAAGATTGATGTTTTACGGCCTCCAAAGGTAATGAGGCGAAGTGAAAGACGAAACAACTTTCAGATATGCCCACGCCGAGATTCGAACATGGGTGGTAGTGAACTGTGGCCCTTCACGCTACCGCTAGACTACGGAGGCGCCCCAAAATACACATCGTAGACGTTCTACCATGTAAAGTTTGTTAAGCATTAAATTGCCAAAATCTACAATTAAGTTTATCAATGATATATGCTCTCTCTATGCGTGCGCGCGCGTCTACCAATCGTCCAATAGCCATTTTGAGCACATCACCGTTCAGAATCGGTTATGTATCAGACGTGACATGATTCATTCCATATTAGACATAACGTCCAGACCCATGTGACTGAATGGCCCGATTCTCCGGCCAGACACAATTCGACACAGATCATAGCCATACCTCTCCGTCTTCAAGCTGGGCTCTGAGCCGACACTCAAAAGTGGCAGACGTCGTCCCAGAACAAAGACAGATCGAGTTGTTCTCACTGTAAAGAGAGCACTCATAACCAGCATGTAGCAGCTTATAGAGCCAAAGCTTTGACCATACTGGTTTTTATGACAGTTGTTCTCTCTTTCTTCTTCTTACTAGGTCTAAAGCAATGTTACTGGATGATAGAACTTGCTCACACACACACACACACACACACACACACTATAGACTAACATTATATATATATATATATATATATATATATATATATAGAACTGTTTAAATTATGTCACACGAGTATTTAACATATTATCAGCTAACTATGCTTATTAAGTGTTGCTGATATAATCAAAACACGATTCTAAGAATTTTCTCTATCTCTCAATCTCCCCCTACACACGAACAGAGAAAGTAGATTTTAAAATAACACCGAATCTAGGCCTGAATAAGCAACGAAGCGCTTCAATCAATTCTCAGCTCGGAAATATACCCCGAGAACGGCCACGTCAAGTGTCTTATAACTGTCAATAAGGAAAATACTAATCTAATCACTAAACTCCAGTGTTCTGTTAATAACACGTCATATCCAATAGCTCAATGTTACGGTGATATATGATTGTAGCAGCCATTCTTCCATCACGACGTGTCCACGTCCAGAAATTCACCTTCGGACACTATTAGTCTGGAGAGAGAGTCATACGTGGAACAAAACTAACCCCGGCACAGGGTGATAGATAACCTCCTGCCGGAAGAACTAATATTGTCAAAATCAACTCCACATCAAACATCTGAAGATGTTATAAACAAACTCGGGGTGTTAGGTGTGGCCGGGTTGACGCACACTTTATTATCGTTGCGTGCCATCAATAACATCTGTGCTGACATTAAAGGCGCACCAGCACGCAACTCGACGTGGTCATTGGGCAAATTGGCCGGCAGACATATATTTGTTCTGTTCGGTTCAGGCCGGCCGGCACATAAACTGACCTGACCGTCTGCCTTTCGATGTTCATAAACTGACCGTCTGCCTTTCGACTTTCAGACGTTGCCTTTTATGTTTGTGTATTTAACAAGATGCTCTGGCGCAGTTAGCAGCCAGAGAATGACTAACTAGATTAAAAAGGCTCTTCCTTCTAGTGCAACCCCGAAATGGATTTATCACAGCTCTAGGTCTGTGTATGCATACGCACGCGCAAGCACGCATGCACACACACAACGCAGAGAGTGCTTGTCGAATTTTTAGGTGCTAGTATTTACCACTAATCCACTGTTCTTTAAACACAGGGATACACAAATATATCACCAAACATTAGATGACATTGTGGTTTAGAATTCATTTTATCATACAAGAGCACAAACAAGAGCAGGATTGTAATTCTTGTTAGAAATAGGAGAAAGAAGAGACTTCGTTGAAACGGTTATCAAAATTACAATGGATAACAAAAATACATTAATCTATTTTTATTCATATTTTAGGTTCATATTTATGGCTAAACTGGGTATACAGCTGACCAAAATTTAAATTTCAGAGATCGTTTGGCCCCTTTAGTCCACACTGTCCATAAAATGACTTCCAAAATAACACACTGCATGAAACAGGGAAATAATTATTATTATTTGTATTTCAATTGTTTTAGCTTGGTGAACGGGTTAAAGGCTCCAACAAGCAGCTATTTGGGGGCCACAAAGTCCAGTTGTTCTTTGTACCTATATGACATATACTTAACAGTTAGTTTGTAGTATTTAAAATCAAACATAAATTACTGGACCTGGTAACTCCCTGTTATTCATTGTACACGGAGCCCAATTTGGAGCTACCATTCCCTTAAATGGAAATTCCAATTATTTTGATTCAATAACATTAAAGTTTGATTTTTTTTAAATGGTATAATTTGGTGATAAATCATGGTTGTCAACTGTTATGATGTTATTTCCAGTTCTCTGCTCAATTTATCTGCTTCGGTTTTACAAAGTGACCTTCACCACCGTTAAACAACAATCTGTAAAACAACGTATATTATTACGTCTTTGTTGTTGCATATCAGTGTCAAGCAGTTAACTGTCATAAAAACACGGTATACATCGTTCACTGGGATAAACAAAGAAGGTTGCATGGGAGAATACCCGCACACTGCCAGAAGGACAAGGTGTTCCATTTTTCACCGTTTATCGCTGGGATGTGAACGTCATCGTTCGCGCCTCAGTTTAGTCAGGACTGAACCAATCAACAAGTGTTAAGACCTACTTGGTATGTGGTTATTTGAAAAATTTCACTTGTTAGTGATGAAACCTACATCAAACCTCGTAAATCGTACAACACAGACATGGCCTCAGGTCAATTCCAGGATTGGAATTGATGGGCAATTCCAAAATTGGAATTTCATATTTAAAAAAAATGGAATTGATATATTTGGAATTGAAGTTTGCTACAAAAAAATTAATCCACATGACAATCCTATTTGGAATATAAACTATTCGCAGTCGGTATTCGGGAGTATCTATTCATAGTAAAAGGTAGTAAGTAAAAAATGGAATTGATAAATCTGATATGAAATCGACCAAATGGAATGAGTGGAATTGCCAAAATGGAATTGACCCCATGTCTGGTACAATATATATCACAAAACACTTCACTGACAGACAAAGATTTTTAATGTTCATACATTCTGATGAATTATGAGCTAAGAGCTATTATTATAATGTAGTAGCATGACCAATATGACAACATTCAATCATTAAAACTGGAACTTATATTTGAAGACGCCATGAGTTAAGTGCATCACTTATCATTGATCTAACAGTAAAAACCTTAGTGCACTCAATAAAAAGACAAGTGGCACTAAATGTAGCTGCTTCAAGTTCTTGGTTCCTAGTTTGTATATTATTGCCTATGGTGACAGTACGTGTCATTGTTTGTAGCGTGCTGGACCACAGATCACTACAATCTGAGTTCGAATCTCGGCGTTGACATATCTGAAGGGTGTTTCATCTCTGACGTCGCTTCATTACCATTGGAGTTCGCTCGGCCTTAAATTTAGCCTACCATGTGCACAAAAGTGGCCGTAAAACATCAATCATCATTAATAATTGTTTAGATAACAGAAAGCTTATTTTATTGACTGAAACCAGGATGATTGAGAAAAAACAGATACAACATAGCCTGATTATATACATCAGGTGGTTACAGTATAGATTAACACTAAATACACTTTGGTAAGTAAACAATTTTGATATTTCCCCTGCTATACACTGGCATCAATCTCCATTATGATATGGTCCACGATTATAACCATGTCAGCTATCTTATAATGCTGCAGAAGTTATCAAAACCGGTTCAGAGAGTTAGGTAAATATTTTTTCCCGGCCAAACAGGTTTCCAGCTCTGGTCACACACGTGAGTTATATGGCAGAAAGATGAGAGGCCAGAGAAAGCACAGGAAGGAGACAGATTAAATTTAAAATAAACAAGTTGGAGGTTTATGGCACAATGCTCTAATCATTGTGCTATTAGAACGCCATTAATTTATCAGGGGATTTTAATGCCAAGATATAAGAAAAAAACATTAGTGAATTAAAAACATTAGTGCATAAGGTTTTAGCAGACGAATGTAATTTGATGAGCTACAGAAGAAAAACTAATTTATTCAGGATTTTTGGGCATAATCACAAATTTCAAGGGATTTTCCAGGGTATATTTAGCCAAATAAAATACATGGATTTTCAGGGATATATTGAGGTGTCAATATGAACTATGTGCAACAAAAGATGTTAGTAAGGATATGAATTGATTTACAATTTTAAAACAAAATAATAATCAATCCTCTAGATCATGTTTCAACTGTCTAAGAAGTTTACAGTATGTCTATAAGTATAACTCCAAGGAATTACAGGTATGTATCATTTCGTCATTCTCCCCATGACCTGTACAATCTGATATACTGAATGATCGGTGTTGTATACGTCTAGAAACGACTATAAGCAGGTTGCATTTAAAAACAGATTCACCCTTTCTTTTCAACCACACACACTTCGTTCAGTACTGAGCTAAGATGTGAAACTAGAAAAACTGGGCTTCCACAGCCATCATTTGACTACACACCGGTCTTTAATAGTAGTGTTTTCTCATTTCACTGGCTGTGTTGGTAAATCTCTAACTATTATCTAAACTAATGTATGGAAAAGGTCTCACCCCTTGCCAGAAGCTAACCCTGTGATCATGGAACATCTATCTTTATAAGAACAGTGCCCAACACTAAAACTGGATAAACAGATGTCTGACTACAGAGCCAGATCAATAGCCATACGTCAGTCTGTATAATGTCATTTACATTGCAAATAGAACGGAAACATAGGAAAGAGAGCATATGTTCTGGTTTAATTAAACTTTAACATGCACCATTTAACATTCACTGACTCTACATGTAGAAAACCGTGAACTACATTTTTAACTGTCAACACACACTAATAACCATATTATATAGAGCCCTGAAATCTTGTACATGCTTAATTACACTAACAAAGTCATTGAAATGGTTGCCCTGGTTCGCCATGACCAAAGAATGGGTCTGCTTTCTTAACTTGGTACCTTGGTAAGATAACAGATATCAAATGATGCTGGGATGGGCCTGTGTTCTTAACATTTACATAACTTGGCACCTTGATAAGATGATAAATACTATTGGATACTGGGATTGGCCTGCTTTTTTATCTTGGTAATATCTTGGTACCTGGAAAAGACACCAAATGACCAATTGTCATATGATGGTGGCGGCTATTATCAAGTCTCTGGCAGCCATTTGACTTTGCATTATAATCTAGTATTACCTGCTACTGCTGAAGACAGCCATAAATGACATTCATCTTATCGAATACCACTTCCCAAATGATGATTATTCTCTCCTTGTCTTGCCGTATGCTGCCAATACCGAAAATAGGCACAATCCTTTTTATCCCATCTTGTCCATAAATCATAATTATTGCACATCGACTGTTATTGCGCTGGATTGCCAGCATAATGATATGGGTAGATAGAGTCATCTTTAGGTGTGAACGTTTGCAGGCAGAGGAGACTCATTTACATCTAGGATTTCCCCTTCGTTATTCACGCGGGGGCATTTTCTCTGTAAGCCGAAGCAAGGTGGATCAGGCTGCATTTCTCTCAGCCGTACAAAATCCCCAACGCATGATGCAGTGGCCTAATGCCCATCATGCGTCGTAACAGAACCCATATTCGGTAATACACTGGCAAATGACAAGCATAACCAGATTATTTTAATGACACTAATTACCTTCAGTGATGTTTCTCCAGCCATCATACCTGTCTAACAACATAATGGTTCATTTCACCGAGCTCCTTGCCTGGCAATGCCACTAACAGCTTCGTGTTACATCTCACACAACTAAAACGCGTACAGCGTTTTCAAAGCGCATTTATCATTCAGCCTCACACCCTAACCAGATCCTGAAGATCCAACCATCTGGCCAGAATCTAGTTGGTGACTGCCTTTAATCTCCGGGGTTCATAAACATCACCATACTTTACGGCTAAACCGAGTAGAAAACAGCTTTTCCTCTGTCTGGGCTAACGCTGCCAGATAACAATGATCTATGTACTGAGATTATTCTAATACTGGAGCCCCTTATGACCAGACATGCTGTAATTCTCCAAACATCGCCGTTCCCCCTGATCAGCTCATCCTACGTTTACTCGCCAACTGGCACGCTAAAGCAATAATAACAGTTCATTCTGGATCTATAACACTGTGAAACTGATATCGGTATTTGTTCGCAGTTATGAGCATTTTTGCTCAGTTATAAATGTCTGTTATGGAGAGTTCTCGTTTCTGGTGATCTGATTCAGCAGAAGAGACTGTGACTGTCATGTAGTTTTAAAATATATTTATTGTTAAATGCAACTAATACCCTAATCACTGAATGATGTTTTTGATTTTGTAATGAGTAAACTTTACACAAACAGATAGTGCGTATATGTATATGTGTGTAAACATGATGTGAGTGAGTGTTTGCATTTTTCATTTCATTACGTCCTGTTCCAGAAAGCTGAACGTCAATAACTGTTCCTATCTCTAGACTAGGAATACAAACAGCTATTGGGTAATCTATAAATGCATTTATACAGACAGATGACCACAATCATAAGAATAATTACAATATCAATTATAATAATTACAATAAAGCAATTGTGACGTGGTCATATCGCTCCGATGTAACCACCAAGAATCATTCAGGAAGCAACTTGAATGCATAATTCATAATATCAGCCTAACTTTCCACTATTCACCGATAACTGTCTATTTGACTAATAAATTCTGTTCGCAGCATCATTGCCATCAGCCTAGACATTTTAACTGTGGAGCACCGTGTTCTTTAATTACTTGTAGTACCATACATTTCCTATGCACGAACACTGTAGTAATTTTTCATCATGTGCCCCGCTGATGATTTAATTACCAGCTGGTTGCTGGAGAGCTGACTAATGAATGTTAAAATAAATACTATTTATGTATTTAATATAATGACTGATTCTAATTAAATCTGATCAGGATAATGTGGGTAATTGTAAGTGCCAATTCAATTATCTAACATAACACAGGTGAGTGAGTTAATCCTTTGTTTAGCCTCTCATTCTACTCGCATGACTCCATTTGGAAATGAGACGATCCAATGAGTTAATGGGGAAGTTTGATCAGATGACAATCCAAGTTGGGATCGTATTGCAATACCACCTTTGCTATGAGGACATCCTACCCCATACAGGTGCATAACTCACTTGAATCCTCTTACGTATCTAGCCATTCTCTGGATATAATACATCAGACATATTTTCTAGCAAAACAAATCTTCATCACTGGGGTCAAAGTCAAACCATCTGTGTTTGCAGGATCTTTCCCAAATAAGTCAAATAAGCTCAGAGCCTGAAAAAATCATTCACTTACTCACTAATAACTGAACTGATAGTTATATCATATTGAATATTATACACTTGACTGAACAGTGTACAATTAATGCTGGGACTGTGTGAAAAAGGATTGATAAAAATCAAGATTTTTAAAACAAATTTTTACACTTTATTGTTATTTATGTATTATTTTAATATCTAGCACATCATTCAAAATATTAATGACACCTAAGTGGATAGGTTGATTGGAATGTTTTCTTTGGGTTCTTCCTGTACAGTCTCACTAATCACACAATTATCACTTTGCACACAATCCAGTGCCTCTGTGATTGGTTTCATTCTGACACTGATTTTCTGTCACTTTCCTGTTAATGCTGGTGTCAATCTCACCCGATGTTTCTTATAAACCAGGAGGACAACCTCCAGATTTTCCACACAAAAGAACACAAACTAAACCACTGATGTGGATAAATTAGGATATCAGATGTTACTTATCAACCTATATTAAATGAGTGTTTTGCTGATAATTATATAATAAAATAGCCAGCATGTTCAAAAAAGAATACCTTCTTTTGAGGGTTACCAACTAGTAGAATTGTACATACAGTGTAGTGAGTGGATTTCCCAGAGCTAAGAATCACTGACCAACCTTTCAAACAAAATTCTTATCACACTGTAAACAAATCTTAGGTATGATTTGCCCAACAATGTCAAATACAGGAGTTGAGAATTCGCATCATAACCATTGTAGATGTGACAACTTGGAAGCTAACCCAGCTATCTTTTTTGAAAATGACAATTAGTATTATTCAGTGACTTATGATGCTCTTTATACATGAACCATTTGGGAACAGTTTAGATGACGTAATATAATCAATAATTACTCTCACAGATTGCAAATATGGACGAGATGATGATGATTGGTGTATTACGGCCACTTTTGGACCGAGCGACCTCCAAGGGTAATGAAAAAAAGTCGAAGATGAAACAATCTTCACATATGCCCATGCAGAGATTCAAACAAGAGTGGTAGTGATTTGTGGTTCAACACGCTGCCGCTAGACTCTGGAGGCGCCCCGCAAATACTTATTAGGCTAACAGTCTATAATATATATATATATAATGGGCATTTCTTTTTTTCAACAAACACCACAAACACAAAAATTACAGGTACACCAGCCTTTTCAATAGCAGCCGACGTCCTACAGTCACTTGGCGACTATTTTATCAGCAGAAAATTGGTCATACCAAATACTCCATTTCCCCAAATCTTTTCAGGGGAGAGCCTATAACGTCCCTGCTACTGTGTTAGTGTGACTAGCACTACCTAAAGTGGTCAGCCCTTCGCAGATCTATTCTTTCCATATAGTAAATATGTATTACCACCTTAATTTCAGCATTTGAGGGGATCCTGTAAATTGTTATCTAATTACACACATGTGGGGAAGATTATGGGTTGAGGTATTATGTCCTTGCACACTCATAAGAGTGGCTCAGTGACAACATACTCATTAATGTAATTAGTGTTTTTTTATATAAGGGTATAAAAACTGTTAACCAAGGTTAATTTGACAAATAAACTTAAAGCAGTTGATTACTAAGTTATTTAATAAGGCATATATAAACTAGTGACTTACTTCCTTACTACTTAGTAAAAAAGAAATACCTAAATAATCGAGACTGATTCATTAGTTAACATAATAATTAATTTAAATCACATTCTAAATACAATTAGTCACAACTACTATTACAAAATGGATCAATTATCATTCATAGAATACCATAAACATGCAGTAAGACAAATTATCATTGAATAACTTTTTAATATACACAAATATCATATATATATATATGAGCTCTCCTGGTTGTCATTGACACTTTTTATTGTCTGGCTCGGATCACTGTAATGACACTGGGAGACACGAGTCATGACATCTGTGACCCATCTGTAAGTACAAATTCTTGAAAGAAAGCAACCTGTTAAAACTTGATGGAAACCAGCACAAATATGGCAAAGGTAATGTAGTATCTGGTACTGCCATAGACAGGTAACAGCAATGACAAACTGGACTAGTCAATGGCTTAGTAAAGTACTACTACTAGTAACTGCAACTTTCCATTGCTTCTCCAACATGTTATCTTAGTGTTCCAGCATCCCTGGCTACTGTGAGTTGAAACAGTCTGCCATTGCAAGATACACCAAACAGATATCACTTAATATTTGTATGCCGAAATATAGTAACAAAACTAGCTAGTAAAAGACACCAAAGTAACACGTATGGTTACTGTTATAATTCACACCATTTTGTACAATATCTATGATCACCCATACAGAACCATTGTAAATAGTTAACACAAAGACGCTGTTCACAACATATGGATATTTTTTCTTTCACAAATATTTTTTTATATTCTAACTACTACATAAAATAATTATGATTTTCTTTTACAAAATATGGAACATTATCTGTATTTTAAATAATAAAAAAAAATAATTATACTTCATATATTCATATATATTACATGAATATATTCAAAAACACTCAGACCATAGTAAAGTATTCATGACCCCATAACCCAGAGGATACAACCTCAAAATGTACATCAGTTGTAATTGAACAATTTTGTTAATTAATTAGTAATTTATTTACACAGATATTAATGAAATAAAAAATGACAGAAGTTATGTGATCACATACATGATATTATATTTAAGTGAAATAATATTTCAGGTTGAACTACAGCATCTTAACATAGTCATTTCACAACAAATGTAATACCTTTTTATCGCTGATGCATGGTAAAAGAAACCAGGAAGTAAATATTTAGCATTATAATTTGCACTCAGGCCTGTCAACAGTTTGGTGTATGTGAATCATACTTGGGTCTACACCCAAGTATGATGGTAGACATTAATATCAAAGAATCAGTATAACTAAGTATAACATCATGGAAATGCACAGATTAACTACCACTATACTAGTGTTGAAATGTAATTGCCTCAATGCATTCAGGTGTAATTCATTGGAAATTTGAAATCCTAGGGTTCTTAAAGTACCTTACTTGCTAGCTTTGAATCAGAACTTCAGTAAATACCTCCAGCCCTCAACTTTTTTTAATCCGACAAGAAACACACACATAGATGTAACAAATAAAAAACAAGACCACACAACAGCTAGTCAACAGCTGGTGTTATTTTACGAAATCTAGAGCTAACACAATACAAACAGTACACACTCACCAATACCAGCTGTATGTGGGCCAATTATAATAACACACACACACATATATATATAAATACCACTGAATTTGGCATCACTTTATTCATATGATCCTGAGTGGGGAGAAAAATCATGCCAGAATGGATCATCTTTCAAGGTTGTTGCCATTATGGACAATGAACAGACTGCCAACAGTAGTGGAACTTGTGACAGGTTTTCTGCTGAACTGACAAAATCTCTGTTATCCCATTAGAAGCCAAGAAGACAGGGATGAGTCACCCCGTTATTGGTAATGAGGCAAGCAAAACCCAGAAATGTCATCATGCCCACTTTAAGGTCATCTAGTGTGAGGAATGCACACAGGGCAATGTAGCTGAAGCTGATGGATTACTGCCAAACATGAAGTAGAAATATCATGAACATATGACATACATTAATCAGATCAGATGATACAGAAACTAAAGGGGACAGGCCTACTTGGATTTTGGCCGTCGTAGAGAAGTTGTTTATGATGTACACTCTACATTGTAGCATTTGTGTAGAAACATGTATATAATTATTACATGTACTGATCTCATTAATAGTGCAAACAAAACTCGTGTCAGTAGACTGCATGACATCAACATCATGATGGTCTTTGTGCCATGTTTAGTGTTTTTCCTCCAACACTAATTAGAAGAAAATGGAAGAAATGTCTTAATTTAATCACAGCAAGCTATTTAATTACCAGAGACCAACCTATGTCCAGAATATTTATTCAAATCAGTTATTGAAATATGCAACAGTGTCTTGCCTCTCCAAGACAATTAAATAAGCTATATTGTCAAATTGTCTATCAAGGTGGGGCCTCCTTCTACAACATCATAAATTTAGGAAGTGAAATTTATTTGAAGCCAGGAACCGTTTTATGATTTACTGGATATGGACAGGGTTTTGTATATTTTGCTACGCTGAGAAAACTAATCAGTATTTGGTTGAATTACCCATAAACATGGATGTTCCTGATATCAGTGTGGTGGAACTCAATGTGCACCATTATTTATTTGATTACCAATCTACCAGTATATATATCCTTACTGGAGATGATTAACAATTGTAAATGCTGTATAACAAGCTGACTCTGCATAAAACGGTATACATGCAGAGTAAATTATATTACGATTTTTTTAATGTCTGTTGTAAAGACACATACATTTGTACTCATTTAAATCTAGTTAATACAGCAATAACTTACATTACATCTACTAAATTCTTCTAGTCTGGGAAATAAACAAAATCCTCACTGCAAATAATTAACATTACTAGCACATAATTATGAAAGGGTTATGAAACAATAGCTAAAACTTATAGCAATTGTAATAAGTTAATAGCCTCCAGTTAGTATCACTGGGAGATGATGATGATTGGTGTTTTTATGGCCACTTTTGTGCACATGGTAGGCTAAATGGGCAGAGCTATCTCCAAAGGTAATGAAGTCAAAGATGAAACACCCTTCAGAATGAAGTCAAAGATGAAACATCCTTCAGATATGCCCATGCCAAGATTCGAACTCAGGTGGTAGTAGTTGTTTAACGACACATCAGCACCATTTAGGCCATCCAGTGTCCCAGAACTGTTATCACTGGGAGACTACATATATAACCATTTAAGATACTCTCCAACAACAAATGAGAAATGTACATGTATGTATACAAATTTGTGGCAAACAATTAAATCTGATCAAACCAAAATCAAAGAGTTAATAATTCAATTCAAAATGATCATCTTCACTGGTACCTTCATTGGATGATCTCCTTGTGACATAACTGTTGTATCAATTTATCATGAAAAACAAGTAAACAATTATATGCTTTTAGGTGTCATCTTTAATTGAATTCAGCTAATAAATAAATATCACTGAGTTTAGTTCAATTAAATTATGCAAATATTGGATAAAAAGCTTGTTTAAATAATGGCCAATAAAAGGTAATGATATTTGTTACAAGAACCTATTTGAGATGTATAAAAACCCAGATTCATGTAAATATTGCATAAGATATAAAAGGTGTAGCATGTGTTCCGACAGCAACTTATAAAATTTCATAAAATCATAAGCCAAAAACAATTATTGCGACAGCTATAGATAAAATCCCTTCTTTGACGACTTACAATGATGCTAAAGTTAATAAGAAGAGATAAATATTCAGAGAGAAAATTCCCATCGAATTATATTGTTAAGTACCGGCTCAAACATGGTGTGTATACCCTGTCAATATATTGATGCTTCTAGTTCTACTATTGGATGTCGAGACATTCCACTGAGTTAGGTCTGACACATAAATGATGGACATGTCAGAGAACTGTGTGTGATTTACTCAGTTAATTCTCCACTCGAGACCAACAAACTAGACATCAGCCATGTGTAATTTCTTCAGCTGTTATAAATGTTCGGATCGCTCCGATAGCAGTAACAGCGGTATCTAACTCCTCGGATTCTCTCAGATTCAAACATCAAAATCTTAAAGTACCTATGCTGCATAGAATTTAACTCCATGTTCTGGGCCAACTCTAATCAGGAACCCTTCCCTTCAAATATCGATGGCCGAGCAAAGATTAAGACAGGTTTCTTCGGCAGAACCACAGCTGATCATACAGACAGATGCTTTTGGAATCCCGATAAAAAATCAAACCCAGACTGATACACCCAATTCTCTGGCTGTGCCATATAAAAATGGGTTAAGATTATCTCATGCCAAACACTGAATAGTGATATCCTTAGACTTAGTAAATCCTACATTAGTTTTGTGGAACCAGAGAAATCATACTTCTAGATTAAAACCATAGGCATATCTGTCTATTCTAGGTTCAATAGATTTATATCATATGTCACATGAACCGTCACTTAAATAATGTTGTTATGAAATTACTCAGTTCGCGTAATCAATTCGTCATGCTATGGGCCTACTTCGGCACAAAATATAAATAAGGAAACTCCCCTGCGATTTGAATAAGAAAACAAAGCCTACATTTGTTTTCGGTCGTTCACCTTCACCTTGGGTACTTTATTATATCAATCATGATAATGATAAATGACGTGTCTATGTCAGATCTATTTATTATTGTTTATAAATTAATCTTTAATGTCTTCGTGATTCTAATTATTTGGCCAATAAAACGTTATTTCTAGAAAATGAATATTATGGCACACTCTTCCACGACAGTGGTCAATAGCAATACCATATATGTGTTATGTGTACCTGTACCACTTAGCCTCCGCATGTCTAGCGACTGTGACACACAGGTATTGCTATGGCCAAATTATCGTCTGCAACCGCTAACCAGCGCTTTCGTAAGACGCACTTACTTAATCGAAAACAAGTTCACAAAATCACTATATGCTATGGTTGCTGTGGAGAAATTGTGAAACAGACTTCCATAGAATCGTTACTCACCTCTGTTGGCTCTGGTATCGCGAATAGCCAAAGAAATCAAACAACATTTCAAGAGAAATCCAACAAAGTCAGCACGCGCCGACGCCATATTTTCTAAATAAATTTGTTGACAACGGAGGCGACATCTGTCGATAGTACTCGCAGTTTCCGCCCGCACGAGGGAGCCACTAGACTGCTGTTCAGGTCAAGATCATCGCATGGTAATAGTAAAAAAATAGACGAAAGGGAAAAAAAGAAACGGGTGTTTATACTACGAGAGCCTTTTTTATTCAGTGCAAAGTGCAGCTTTTCAAAAAATGAAACAGATTCGAACTCAACATATCACCTGTAAATTCAGTACAGATTTCTAGGAAACATTCTAACCGGCAATTATTCTAATAAACCATAACAGGCTATTGATATCTTCGTAGATATAATTATGGTTTAGAAATGACAGTACCATTTTTTACATTTAACTTTAGAGGATGTGATGATGGTGCCTGAATCGTATTTATGCTTTCAGTTTCAAATCAGCAATGAAAAAAGTTAACAGTATTTTTAATATATTTTTTAAATTTTTGTTTAGATATTTTACCCCCCAGGTAAATATACAAGGCAATTTTTCTTGAGGTTCCGTTTTATCTTTAGCCATTTTTCGGTTTTCCCTTATTAAAGAAAGTTGACTAGAGCTATTTTCCTCCTTTTTCTCTTTCCCCTTTTTTTTCCTTTCCCTTTTCTTACAACACAACCCAAACAACCCACCAAATAAAACACCACCCACCACCAACAGGGTTCCATTTGGGGGTTTTTTTATCAATTTTGTTTTATATATAAATTCCCCCCTTTGTTTTTTGGGTGGGAATAAATTATTTTTGTCCTTTCCGCTTTTGTACTATGAATTAAGATTTGCTCTAATAGCTTGCCCAAACAAAAGAATTAGCGGTTCAGGTTTAAAATAAAGTAGCCAAACAGTTAGGGTATACGCCCTTTTTAAAATTGTGGGGTAGACATTTTTTTTAAGATTAATTAGTTAGTTTATTTAGTTTAGGAGGTAGGTTTCGAAGGATGTTTAGATATGTTGATGCTCTGTGCCTGTTGCCTCTTACTATGTACCCTAAAACACACACACACACACACAAAAAAAAAAAAAAAAAAAAAATATATATATATATATACCAGGGCTAGAACATTTATGAATTTAGCGCTTTCTCTGAATATCTCCTCTTTTCTAGTGAGTTGGAAGTTTGAATAATAATAATAACAAATAATAATAATAATTTATTTATGTAGCACCCGATTCAATAAACTGACCTGTAGCAAAATACATATACTATGGAAGATAATGAGAGACATTCTATGCAACCTGATGAAGACTTGAATAGGTCGAAACCGGTGGTTGCTATTGGGTTGAGTCGTGTTATATCGCTGCTATTAGTATTAACCTGAATTTATTCTGATTTATGCTTATATTATTCACACATTATTCATACTGTGTATTAATATTTTATTTTTCCATTTTAGGCTTAATCTTTCTTGGCCGTAGTGTTCGACACAAAGCCTGGTTTTGTTTTAATTATTATTTTTTTTTAATATTTAGATTATCCTCTTCTGGATTATTTTAGAAATTTGTTTTTTTCTTTCATTTTTCTCTAATTTTACCGGTAATTAATTATATTTGCAATTAAATATTTTTTTAAAATCAGTTTGGAGTTAATTGTTGTTTGAATGAAAGTATAACACCTGTGCCAGCGCCTTAACTATCTTTATAAAACACACACACCGCGCGCGCGCGCACGCACAGACAGACAGACAGACCCACACACACACACACACACATGCTGGTGATCTAGAATATGAAGATTAAGGGACTGCTGCGATATTAACATGTTTCAACAGATACTGATGAATAATCTATAGTCTGTTTTCACGATCTGTGAGTTTCCGTGCCAGTATATGTTCACGCATCCTGAAAAAAATCAATTCTCCTGATTGAGTCCTGTGTTGAGTCTTCAGTAAGTTGGCGAAAGGTTTTGTGATTCGTCGTGTCAGGGTTTTTCCAAACATTATTAAAACACGCAGATACGCACACGCACCACGCACGCACCACACACCGCACACACGCACGCATACATGCACGCACGCATACATGCATACACATACACGCACGCACGCACGCACACCCAAACAAAAAAAACCGCACACACATAACAAAGTACGCATGCACGCACACGTACGCATGCACACAAGAGCACAGTAAACTATGAACATTCTAATAGAACCTGATCAATTGTCACGATGTCCCATTAGAGTAGCCATTGCTATGCAGATCTCGGAAATGACAAGCCGCTTAAAGTCATCGAATGATTAACGAAGTAGATAGAATGGTTACAGATCAGGAGGCGGTGGGGGGAGGCGCGGAGCGGAGAGGAGTATGGGGGGGGGGGTATAGAGGAAGATGGTGGTGGGGCCTTTAGTATTATCTGTAGAAGAGAGAAACTCAATGATAGGATGAAAGCGAGCTATTGTTCAGTAAACTAACAGATGGATGGAGGAGGGCTATAGGACTGAAGGGCTATAGGATTATGGGATAATGGAACTAAAGTGCTATAGGGCTATAGGACTATGTGACAATGGGACTATAGGACTACAGGACAATAGGAATATAGGACCACGGGACTACGGGACTACGGGACTTTAGGACTATAGGGTTAAGGGATCATAGAACTATGGGAGTATAGGACTTTGTGACTATAGGACTATGGCACTATAGGACTATGGGACAGCAGACCGCCGGTGTAAAGGAAGCCTAATGGCTCGTTATGTCTAGTTAAATCGGTGGTTTATTAGTGTCTATTGGTCTAGGTATCCGGTCTAATGGTCTAATCATCTGTTGGTCTAGACATTTACTGAGTTATCCGACTGCTAGTCTAGAAATATAATGCTGTAGGCATCTGTTAGTCTACGTTTCTACCAGTCTAGACATCTGCTATGTATAATCAAGTGTACACACGTCAACATATATACACGCACGCACACGCACGTGCGGACACATACATGCATGCACGCACACACAATTAACAACATATATTCTAAAATGAAAATATAAATGGCATCAAAATGTAAAGTTAATTTATCAGATTATAAACAACATTATATAGCCGAAATAACATACAGACGAAAAGATAGACAGACAGACAGACAAATATATTGATAGACAGATATACAGGCAATCTTGTTTCAGCAGTGAAATACTAAATTATTCAGTAATTAGACGAGGGCTATTGATAGTATGCTATTTGTTCTATATTGTAGCTATTCTAGCAGAATCCGGGACATAACCCCATGAATGGCAGTGGTTGTTTTGAAAAGATGGTTTATATGTGGATTTAATATATAGTTTTTGAAAATATAACAATATAAGGCCAAACACAAATTTTCAATTGCAGTGGCCATATTCTAACAACATTGGTATGTGTGTTAATTACTGTCAATTAACCCTAACCCTAAACTTGTACCCTATAACTCACCAGTATACTCTAGCCATACCAGTACAAGTGACCTTTCCCCTATATATCTCACCAGGCAGTATACTCTATCAGACAGTACAAGTGACCTTGTGCTCTATATCTCACCATGCAGTGTACTCTAGCTATACCAGTACAAGTGACCTTGGGGTGTTTCATCTTTGGCTTCGCATCATTACCTTTGGAGGTCGCTCGTCCCATTTAGCCTACCATGTGCACACAAGTGGCCGTAAAACATCGATCACCAATCAATCACTTCAGCAAACCCCCTATGTTAGTATCTTACGTGATATGACAGCTACATTTACCATTAGCTACTAACAGGAAGTTATTTTACTATTATTTTTTAATTGATGTTAGTAGATCATCTGTGGTCGACGTCGCTCAGGGGTAATGGGCCGCACTAAAAAGTCGGTAGCCTTTTGGTTCGAATCCACATTTGTCCATAAGGTCAATTGTACTGGTATTGCTGGAGTATGCTGGCAAGATCTAGTGTACAAGGTCACTTGTACTGTTATAGCTAGAGTATAGTGGTCAGGGCCACGTCAACAGCGTTAAAGGCCCCCGGGCAAAGCTGTGCGCTGGGGTTCCTACCTACACAACCACTCACAGGAATAAAATTGTAAATCGTCAATAAAATTAGACATATATTTATTGCCTTACTACTTCCAACAAAATCGGTTTAAAAGTTTTAAAAAAATGCTGTACAGCAAAGATTAATCAACACAAACGTTTGAACAGCAAGTCACGACATACATAGATTAGCATGCGGCTTCTGTATACCCATGGGGCCCCCGAGTAACTGCCCAGCGTGCCCATGCGTTGCGACGACCCTGTGTGACGGCCCCTATGCTAGTTGGGCCTCCGGGCAAGTGCCCATTGGGCCTATGCGGTAAGAGATAAGAGTACAGGGCGACTACTCCTAGATAGCTGGAGTATGATCAGAGGAGTTAGTATACAGTGACACTACTTTTTAGTATAGCTAGAGGGATGGTCATGTGTCTGAATAAGATTTGCCCCTATAATGGCATCATGCGCTGTATGCCCCTATAAGGAGTTGAGGTGTGTCCTGGATTGAAACAGGTCTGAGTCAGGCGTAATAATACTGTAAAGCGCATTAGAATACCTATCTAGCTGGATAGGGCGCTATATAAATGTCACGTGTTATTATTATTATTATTATTATTATTATTAAGGTATTAATGACAGCTCAATATTTTACAGGTCCATAATAGTGTGGCCGAAAATCAAAAAGCTTCATCTACAGGTAGTCGTCGACTCATAACCTTGATCTGGTCGTAAGTCGACCTATGTTATAATTACCTTACGTATATTATACTGTATAATGATTATATAATCATCTTTAAGTCGTACCTTAAATCGCAACCTTCAGATATGCCCACGCCGAGATTCGAACATGCTACCACTAGACCACGGAGGCGCCCCAAAATTCATAGAGTATTATGCCCATAAGTAAATAATTAAATCTCTGCTAGGCATTGGTGAGTTGGTGAGTGGGTGTGGGGGACGCTCCCATATACTGATCCCGACATAATGATATATGTATGACACCTTTCTCTTCACGGATCGATTTGTCTTAGTACAGTTAAGCTTGAAGATGGTTTGGCCAAATATAAAAAAATATAAAAATATAAAAAGCGAATAATATCTTGTGTTTTTATCTCAAAATGTACATTTATGAAATAAAAAGCGAACAAATATAATATCTGGTGTTTATTATCATTGTATTTAACTGAAGCTTAGTTCTGCATGGCTTCTCACAGTTACATATATTATATAGTGGCATATATTAACTTACTTCTATGTCCTTATTAATTGTTTAAATTGTATATGGTTTGGGATCCTGATTGTGTATTTTACTGTATGTCTCTTCAATACTATTGTGCAGGTTACTGTATTCATCTCCTTACTGGAAGTTGTATTAATAAACTAACAAATAAAACAATTTGTCCAAAACGTCCTATCTTAAAATAATAGCTGGCCATAACGTCCTAGGCCAAAATGTCCTAAGCCAAAACGTCCTAGGCCAAAACGTCCGGGCCAAAACATCGGCTGGCCAAACAATCCTAGATTCGGGTGGCTTGGGCTGTGCTGAAATACATTCACCTCGCCAGAGAAACAAGGCCATAATTGTTTTCTCTGATAACACAAAACCAAGTTGTACCAACTTGTGAAGGAAAATTATCTGTCCCTTGACGACCTACTTACACCAGACAACGGCGCAATTAAATTAGTACCACGTTTCACTTAGTTTGCAACGTTCAGAATTTACAATCTTTTCCCTCCTGTATGTAGCAGTCTTAGGTTATTTTGTATGCAAATTTCTTTGTTACCTATGTGAAGATGGCGCAGTAATATACACCGGGACTACCAGATGGAGTTATATCGGAAATTACGTCATTATGGAACGCCGTTCTCGAACTGTGAGACTAGGATAGACACGGGCACTTCTGGCTAGTAAATATATTATCGTCATGCCGTCACCCCCCCCGGGATGTTTATTAACTCCTCCCAGGCAGACCGTACGAATTTAATGTTCTTTTTCGAAGGCGCTGCTCATATGGAACCCAGAGGCCATGCACATGAGTCACGGTACACGATCATCTGTGCCGTCCTCGTTCATTAGCGCGATGAGATGACGAGAGATATAATGAGAGTCGTTTGGGAGTCAGCATCCTCCGTGCTCTAACCGGATTGCGCGTCGAATCACAGATCACCACCACCTGAGTTCGAATCTCGGCGTGGGCGTATCTGAAGGGCGTTTCATCTTTTACTTCGTTACATTACCTTTGGAGGTCGGTCGGCCAATTTAGCCTACCTTATGCACAAAAGTGTCGGTTAAACGCCAATCATCATCGTCATCATCATCTTGTCTCTGATCTGCTGATATAAATTATGTCTGTCTACGACAAGCTGTCTGTATATTGTCTATCGATTTATGTCTTTTTTCTAAAAGAACTAACAAAAACACTGGTATTGAGGAACATAAAAACAAAACAAAAAACAATGTAATATCATGTCGACTATTCCTTCAGTGTTGGTATATTACGACAAAGGTTTTTCTATCCTGATGAATAAGTTACATCCCATAATACAAAATAGGTTTTGTGGCATCTAGTAAAATATTTACGAACTAGCTAATATTACCTAGACACTCACCATGTTTATCAAGGAAACATGAAATGTAAAACTACAGAGGTATTGTGTGATATATTGATCCTACTGTCGAACAATACCAACGAAGTACATGCTAATACGGTTTTGTCACCAACACAGCAACATTGGAGAGAAGTGTCCAGCTCTGCCAATCTACAAAATGGTCGTGTTTGAGCGCCATATGTTCTTTGTTCTGATAATGTTCTGTTTTTCAGATGGTATAATTTCAGCAGTCATCGTGGATGGCTTCCAAAGATACTGGTATAAGGTTAGTGAATACATTTATTAGAAAAAATACGTTTTCCCGTCTAAAACGGCCAATTTATTTTATTTAGATAAACCTCTATTACTCATACTTCGGGACCTGTCTCTTGCATTTGATACAGTTGGCCATGAAGTGTTGTTTCCCCACTGACATATCAATATTTAGTTTGTTAGTTAAAGTATTTATCAATCGTTTACGTAATGTTGGTAGCAATGCTGCAAGAGAGTGTTTATTAATGGTATTAAATACGATGTTTTATGTTGTTATGTCGTATACGATTTCTCTTTTTCACAATGTAAACATGTTCTTTTGGCATCAATGTACAGCCAAAGAGTGTTAGATATCACTCATATTATAATGGCACTCAGTTGACTATATCAAAGGATCGTGAAAATGAATAAAATTCGTCCTTTTTCTTGGAGAATGTTAAATATTATGAATGTTAGAAAATATTCTAAACTTGAATGATGACAAAACACTTGTTTTGGCTTCACCACATAATGTCAAATCCGGAAAGACAGCAGCATTAAATATTGCTGAATAATAACAATAACACATATTGCTGAATAATAACAATACAAAATATTTGGGGTTAGTTTGGAACGTGTGAGTCATCATCCTGATAATATCAACTGCAGAAGTCCTTTCTTCAGCCAAGATGCACTATTACAATGGAAGATATTTTTAGCAACTCGTATAGACAACTGTAAGTACAGTCTAACCTGCTCTTAAAGCCACTTGTGGGAACTCACTGGAAGTGGCGTTTAGAGCAGGTGGCGCTTCAAGACAGGTGACGTTAGGAGCAGGTTAGACTGTACCTCTTAAATGGAATATTGTATTATAACATGAATCGTCTTAGATGAATTCAGAATGGTGCAGCTCACATAATAAGATATAGACCGTGGACCATAAACGTAAACACTGATTTATTTATACCCTCATCTCTCAAATGAAAAATAAAAAGTTTAGTTCGTTTATCCTAACTTTAGAAACAAAACTTTTGACAAATACCCACGGAATAATGAACCTAGCTAATGCAAATCGTAGATTAAGGAGAATGGAATATAACATAATATAGCAAAATGTTCTCATAAAACAATGGCAGAGAGGTACATCTTTCCCGCAGGATCACTAATATAGATGTATGGATCCGCCTTCATCGTCCATTCCTTGACTTGGTCAGCCGGTTTGTAGTCTGAGACACCCAGAGAGTTTTGACTTCTGTTAGAGACACCCAAGCTCGATTGGTCAATGGACTGATATGTACTAAGGGTGCGGTAATAGGCCACAATACCAGGCATCAATAACAAGTAAAGCGAACGAAAAGATAAAGAGGTTTGGATAGGTCCTATCCTTCACGTTTGGTAATAATATAATTAGCAAATAGAATTTACTCGTATTATCAAGTCAATTATTGAAATATTACGCTGATCTGGAGTATGCTAAATAATCTCATATATATATATATATATATATATATATATATATATATATATATAATTTACCGGTAAACGCTTTGGTAACAACGTTCCTTGTTGCAGTTATATTTAACAGAATGCATAATGGATTTCCCATATTGAGCTAAATACATTCTATGGTTCCTTGCTGCGCTGAAAGTTTCCATAAACGTTTACTTACTAGTTCTGAATGTGTATAACGAGCTCAATATTTTACTATTTTTTGTCAACAATTTAAATGAAACTTATTAGTGATTTAATAATTAGGCTTTATTAGAAACATTGTTTCTTTTATATATACACTTTTATATATACACTTTCTCTCTTTTTGCTTCGAATGATTTGTATGTAACTTCAGAGACTCTACCCGAGTATTCAGATACGAAAAACAAATTACAAATGTCATTTGTCCAAATGATTATTGATGTTTTACGGCCACTTTTGTGCACACGGTAGGCTAAATGGGCCGAGCGACCTTCAAAGGTAATGAGACGAAGTCAAAGACGAAACAACCTTCAGATATGCCCACCGCGAGATTCGAACCCGGGTGGTAGTGATCTCTGCTCCAATATGCTACCGCTAGACTACGGAGGCGCTCTGTCATTTGTTCAAATAAAACATCTGTTTTGTCCACCGAGGGGGTTAGGAATGGGTGAAATAGCTGTTTTAATTGGGTCAGCATACCTTACATTTAAATGCTATTCTTACATTATAAAGAACGTTAAACAGTTTGATAATTTCGACAACAGTTTAGTGTCTAGATTGGAATACTTTGTTAGTTAACCGGGCTACCAGTTCGGTTCACAGTTCGTCATATATGATCTTGATACTCGCATGAAATTACCATATATAATACCCTCTATCCTAGAGAGGTGGCCTTTGGGGCATAACTGATAGTATGATTGACCATAGACCACTAGCAGTTGGGTTCAAATTCCGTCCGGACCATAGCTGAAGGGTGTTTCATCTTTCACTTCAACTCGTTACCTTTAGCCTTAGCCCACCGGGTACATCAAAGTGACAAAAGTAACATTTACCTTCTGTACTGTAGGCCTATATGACTGATTCGTTGATCACTGCTCAAGGTGTTGGCAGTACGGGTGAGTGTGAGGAACTATGCTGGCACTCATCCCCGTGTGAAGCGGTCAATGTCCATAGGACGGCCGCTTTTGGCAGGTTTGTGTGCGAGCAGTACAGCTCAACACATCACCATGAAGCGATATCGAGGAGAGGTTAGGTCAAGGTCAAAGTACCATCCTTTTCTCCAAGAAAAGTAAGTTCAGGTATGTGTGTGTGTTAAATTTAGATCCCACCACACTGGACTGCATATAGCAAGGGACTCTAAATTAGGGGTGAGTGAACGCTCTCCAAGTGATGAGTATAAACATATTAGGATTAGCTGTTAGGTTTTGGTAAATCATAGTATTTACTTAGAATTGAGGCAATATTTCGTTCTAGTCCAGAAATAATCCATTGTACAGCATTGCTACTTTGTTTTTAGCGTAGTTATCTCGCTGGTTCAGTACGTACGTAGTGTATACAACACAATTTTGTCACATGTTCAACAAACTGTTATGTTGGTTGACGCGCCTAGAGCGAACCAAATGTATATCTTGATGTGTGGAGGTGTACATTTTTTATCATTCACTTTCATACATTTATATTTATTTATGTATTATATTTAGGTATTGGTGTTCTGAGCCTTTCAAATCCAAAATGAAAACCTATCTATTTAATGTTACTTTTCTATTAATTATGTTGATTATTCTGTTCTGTTCACATTAACCTATGTACAACGCCTGAAAATGGTACTACTTTTAACACTTTATTAAGTATGATTTGTCATCATTGTCCTTTTCATGATCAATATGTCCTTTGTTAATCATTTCCTTTGTCATTAGTCTTCATTAAATCAATATCACCCTCAAAATAAATAATGTTATGATATTTAATTATTTTAACTGCTGTATCGAGCCGTGATAGCGCAAT
>JAODUP010000338.1:10000-15000 GCA_025642065.1 Paralvinella palmiformis | reverse complement strand
TTTGTGCACATGGTAGGCTAAATGGGCCGAGCAACCTCCAAAGGTAATGAAGCGAAGTCAAAGATGAAACAACCTTCAGATATGCTCACGCCGGGATTCGAACACGGGTGGTAGTGATTTGTGGTCCAACAGGCTACCGCTATATGATTATGGTACTATGTGGTTGTGTCCAAATCTTCTAGCACTACATCATTTATCTTATCATAAATTTGCGTTACTAAAATGATCCCTACCTTGTGTAATGTCTGCTGGAATCACAATAATCCACGTTGTAAGTCTCTAGAATTCTTATATTTGTTTTCGAAAACCTAACTTCCTGTTTTGATCATTCTCAATCTATCTTAAATTATTATCTCACATTTTCCAGATAATAATATATAGTGTTCTCTTAGCACTATTTTTATTTAAAAGTAATGAACAAGATGTTTTTCTGTTTCTCACTTTCTTTGTTGTTTTCTCATTTTTGTTGTTGCTGCTATTTTGTTCACTTTCTTTGTTGTTTTCTAATTTTAGCTATTGTTGCTATTTTGTTCACTTTCTTTGTTGTTCGCCGAATCCCATTTTGCACAGTATGTTTATTGACCGACTAACACCTTCTGATGTGATATATACGGTCAGTAAATTAAAATCCAAAATGAGTTATGGCCATGATGAAATATCAACTAAATTATTAAAGCAAACAATTAACAACATAATTGATCCAATCACCAAATGAAAATTGCCAAAATAATTCTATTTTTTAAACTTCTGATCCGAGCTCTATAAATAACTATTGTCTAGTTAGTCTGTTTACCTCATTCTCGAAATTACTTGAAAAACTTGTGTATGACATGGTTATGGCTTTTCTCAAAATCAAAGATATATTGTATAAACATCAGTATGGATTCAGAGCAAAACACTACAGCGTACATACCATAATCCACTTTCCAGACCATTGTGCAGAAGCAAATATTAAACATAACCCAGAATATACCTTGGAGATTTTCACGACATTTTACTCCGGAAGTTAAATAATTTCGGTATTCGAGGAGTTGTCAACAATTGGTTCGAGAATTATCTTTCAAATAGATCTCAATACGTTGATGTTGAGAAATTTTGTTCCTCTCGTAAACATATATAGATTGTGGCGTCCCCAGTGATCAATCCTAGGTCACCTATGTTTTCTAGTTTATGTAAATGACATTAGCAGCTCATGTGGAAGTTACTATCTTATCTTTTGCGAATGACACAACGTTATACGTATCCAACTCTGATTTAGGCACTCTTTATGATATTGTTAATACAGAGATTAACAAACTTTATATGTGGTTTTCTGCTAACAATTAAGTTATCTCTTAACACAATGAAAACTAAATATATAGTCATGAGGTTTAAACATAATTCTAGTACCTTTGTAAATAAATATATACTAATAAATGGAATTCTACTGAATAGGCTTGAGAATGATAGCGTTGAATCATCTATTATGAATAAAGTATGAATAAAGATTAGGCTATTCTGGTCCCTCAATGTCCTGAAAAATTGCTACCTTTAATAAATTTTATATTGTTTATGTGCATATGTTTATAAATGGAAATTGTAAAAGTTGGTTGTAACGAAATGCAAGGGGAATATGAATCATTTCGTTATAATGGTACGTCGATTTATCCCAGTTTTCAAATCTAGGTGCCATATATGTATCAGATATTAGTTACCGACGCATGAGAGATAACTGGTGTAAATAATACTGTGTTTGGCCATTCTTAAGCGTTTCCGTGACCCTTTCTCAGGGTATCCTTGTTCTTCAACCACGTTAACAGTGAGCTACATGGAACACCATATTCCTTAGCAATTTGAGTCTTAGATTTTCCTTTTTGCCAACTTCGTCAAGAGCTTGCAACTTTGTGTCAATAGAAACTGGTTTACGTTTGCTAGCCATTGAGATATTTGATTACTGATCTTGTTGAAAGTTGGGGTAGAGACCCCTGGCTGTCACATATTACTGGTTGTCTTGTTGAAATTTGGGGTAGAGACACCTTGCTGTCACCTGTTGCTGATTGTCTTGTTGAAATTTGGTGTGGAGACCCTTGGCTGGCTGTCACCTATTAAATGATTGTCTTGTTGAAATTTGGCGTAGAGACCCCTGGCTGTCACCTATTACTGATTGTCTTGTGGAAGTTTGTGGTACAGACCCCTGACTGTAGCTTATTGGGCACAACCATTTGCTGTTAACTTCTTTTATAATGATGATGGGCGAAATGGCAGTTGTTTATCGGGGTTTAGCTACCTCAGTTTAGAATAGATTGAATATTCAGAGGAGAAAAAACCTCGATTTTCTATCAGTTATCTGATTACTGATATAAATCTGTCTCTATTTAAATAGGTTGGCAAGCCAATGCAAGGTTTGCAATTTATAATACGCCACAATATCCTTTGAAGTGACAGGTGTCAATATCTACTCACCATCTACTCGAACCCTAATGTAACAATAAAATTGCATGTTTCTGTCGTCAAAACAATGCAACTAAGTTTGATTGTCATTTTCATATCGGTTGTTGCATTTATGATTACAATAATCACAACGGTCGTTGGACTGACTGACAATTGGAATTTCAAACATCGTATTCCTTATATCCAGATTTAATGCTGCTGGGACCGAAAAAATAACTTCGATTAAGCAAATTTTCGTAGTATACATTTTGTTATATCCCAGTGTCTTTACTATCTATATATCTATCTATCTATCCTAGAGAGTTGGTTTACAGTTGGTCACGCTCCTATAATTCAATTACTGGAGTCTGTACTAGGGCTCAGGACTCGCTAGATCGGTGTTTAAGGGTAAACGATACTTTAAACTGATCTGTGCAAAGAATAAAACAATGACATATCGTACTGAGTTAAATACATTCCATGGTTCCTTACTGTGCTGACATTTTCCAGAATGATTTGTGTATTTAGTTCAGAGTGAATTTATTGATTTTTATTTATTGCTATTTTTCTGTGAACGATTAAAGTGAAACTTACCAATGATTTAATAATTAGGCTTGGTCAGACTTATTTATTTAACCATTTGTTTTTATATATTTAAGAAAATTTCCCTTTTCTTGCTCAAAATAAACCACATGTTATGTCCATAAGGGTGTGGTTGTGTGTGGCGGGGGGATGGGGGGGTTGAAATGGCTATTCTATTTGGGTCGGCCTACCTTACATTTAAATGTCATTGTTCTATCATCGAGGAATAAAATAATATTTAAAAAAACAATAAATCACACTTGTGGATCATCTTATGACAAACATCTTCTCAATACGTTGCATTCTTTTATTATCTTTTCTGTTAAATGATGCTATTGCCCAAATACTTTTAGTTTCAAAATTATTGCAATTATAATGAATTTGTCCAAAGAAAAATGCGAAATGGGGGAAGAGACCTAAAAAAGGCAATGGCGTGAAGTTAAGAATGAAACATCCTCAGGCATAGCTAGCTTTGGTAGTTAACGGGGCTCCTAGGTCGGCTTCAGAGTTGGTCATATATGATCATGATACTCGTACGAAAATACCATATATATAATACCCTCTATCCTAGAGAGGTCGTCTTCGGGGCATAACTGATAGTGTGATTGACCACAGAGCACTAGCAGTTGGGTTCGAATCCCGTACGGACAATAGTTGAAGGGTGTTTCATCTTTCACTTCAACTTGTTACCTTTAGAGGTCGTTCGGCGCCTTAGCCCATCGTGTACATCAGAGTGACAACAATAACATTTACCTTCTGTACTATAGGCCTATGTGACTGATTCGTTGATCGCTGCTCAAAGTGTTGGTAGTACGACCGAGTGTGAGGAACTATGCTGGCACTCATCCCCGTGTGAAGCGGTCAATGTCCATAGCACGGCCGCTTTGGGCAGGTTTGTGTGTGAGCAGTACAGCTCAACACATCACCACGAAACCGATATTGAGAAGAGATTAGGTCAAGGTCAAAGTACCATCCTTTTCTCCAAGAAAAGTAAGTTTTGTACACCCCGCACACATACGCACACCCCCACTCACTCACTCACTCACTCACTCACTCACTCACTCAAACACACACACACACACATACACACATCTAACTACTTATCTGTTAGGTTTGAACAAATCATAGTATATACTCAGGATTGAGATGATATTTTGTTCCAGTTCAGTAGTAATCCATTGTGCAGTATTGCTACTCTGTTTTAGCGTAGTCATTTCGCTGGTTGAATATGTACGTAGTGTACACAACACAATTTTGATACGTGTTCAACAAACTATTATGTTGGTTGACGCGCCTAGAGCCAACAAAATCCCAAACTTTTCACAGTGATTAGACAACGACTTGGCGAGCCAGGATCTTTAGAGTATCTGTCCGTTTGGCTGATATATGTAGGATTTCAGCTATTCGAACTCAGAAAGAAGCTGAGGTCAGCATCTGATTTTTCGAAATGTTATTATCTATTGATTTCTTTCAAACCGCAGCAAATTACTTGTGAATGTAAACTGTTGGTGTCAAAATGTTATTAATTAATTATTAAAACTTTAAAACAAATTTTATTGCATCTTACAAGTTTTGTCTTTTATTTATACAACTGACAAAAATATTATTATTTTGCATTACATTAAGTAAATGATGTCCTTTGTCATTATTTTTCTTTCATTGATCAATGATTATCAATATCACCGTATAAATCAATAATGATATGATATTTATTCATTTAACACCTGTATCAATAAAGATGCTATTAATGATCAATTATCAATGTATTGTAAAAGAAAAATAACGTTCAATTAGCTTCAAATTTTTGTCACTGGCCATTGTTTACCAATTCTAGGTAACTAATACCAATTAGTAAAACATTTGACAACACGAGTCTTGGTGATCATAGATGTTTTGCCGCCACTTTTGTGCACATAGTAGGCTGTGGGGCCGAGCGACCTCCAAAGGTAATGAAGCGAAGTCAAAGTTGAAACAACCTTCAGATATGCCAACGCCGAGATTAGAACCAC
>JAODUP010000338.1:0-7500 GCA_025642065.1 Paralvinella palmiformis | reverse complement strand
AAGTATTTACTTAGCCAGCAATATTTATACCAGAATTTCCTAGCTAGTTTTGAATTTCACCAGAATCTAGAAACTGTTAACCTTTGTAGCCTTTGTCTAGAACGAAGCGCTGTTACTATAATCAAAACAACTGTTTTGAATAGAGTAATTGAAAATAAACCAACTTTCCAATTTTTCTTTTATAGCTGTAAAGATACCAAAACACACATATTAATAGTAATTAACTGGTGTGTACTGAAATCTGACTGTTGTCAGTAATGAATGGTTGTTGTTGTTGTTGAGATTCTTATTCAGTAAATATTGCTTTGTTTTACTTAAGTAATTACTAGGCTGAGAATTTTTATAATTGGGTTTTAGTTGTTTTACTGGAGAGATGTTAACAGAAAACCCATTCAGAGCTCCAGGAGACATTGTTAAATATAATTCTATTCTACATTTTGCTAGAAACCAAGGAACTGGCTAGATTTTTGTGTTTTAGAATAAGCTGAGATAATTCTATATTCATAATCATTCAACACTTGTTTCTGTTGGAGAATTTTATAATGTTTTTTAATTATTCTTACTGCTATGTTAGCCGTTTTTGAAATGGTACCACAAATGGGACAACGTCCTCATTTTGTATAGGTTTTATAACATCTTCATATCTTTTCTTATTAAGACTTCCCGGTTCTAATGTACCTAGGGTATCTATCCAAAGTGTTTCCCGAATTAATCTATTTATCTTGTCTTGAGTGTATGAACCTGTAGTAGGTAACTGCTCAATCGGAATTAAATCATAATCTTCTAGAGATGGTTCAGGCAAGTCTTTATTTATCCGTGTATGTTCTAGAAGATGCGTGAATAACGCAGAAGACATTACTTTATATATATATATATATATATATATATGTGGGGGTGAGAGTATGTGTGTGTGTGTGTGTGTGTGTGTGTGTGTGTGTGTGTGTGTGTGTGTGTGTGTGTGTGTGTGTGTGTGTGTGTGTGTGTGTGTGTGTGTGTTAGGATACATATTGAGGGATAACAGGCACAGAGCATCAACATATCTAAATATCATTCGAGACCTACCTCCATAAATCTAAATATAAATACAAATACAACTATACATACCGGTAGATATATACGTATACCTAAGCATGTGTCTGGTCTACTCATCAGCCTGTGGGAACCAGCTAATTCGCTTTTCGTACGCGACAAATATGTCACGCCCACAGGAAAGCGGCTACATGCAGGCTACGTACAAAAAAGCGGAAGCACGTAAAAACATACCATTTGATACCACAGCGCGCAGCAAACAACACGTGCGTGTGGTTCAATGGTGACTTGCTACATACATATCATAACTATTTTGACACCACAGTTTACATTCAACAGCAATTTTCTGTGGTCCAAAAGAAATACACGTCCGACTGGTCTGGCGTTGAAGTTCTTCTCCAACCTGAGTTATAGACCCTCAGCGTGTTAACAAACATTACAGTTTGTTGACTACGTGAGACAATGTACACCAACTCCGTATGGAATCGGTGAAGTGATTTAGCTAAAACAAAAACAAAGTAGCAATACTGCACAATGGATTATTACTGGACTAGAACGAAATATTGTCTCAAACTTGAGTAAATACTATTATTTACTCGAACCCAACAGCTAATTCTCATACGTTTCCGTTCATCACTAAGTGAACGTTCATTCACACCTAATTTAGCGTCCCTAAGTATATGCAGTTAGTTGTGGTGGGATCTAAACCAAAGCGCCCATCCGCTCGATCTATTTGACCCATGTAACCTAATTACTCATAATATAGGGGGAAAGCTCTGTCCGCAGCTTAATAGCAATGGAGATGCTTGCCGGAGTAACAAACGACTCAAGGAGTATAAATCCATCAAGCAGCATTGTATGAATTAATAGGTCGTTTCGCAAGACCACATAAGAGGACAACAATATAGATTCTACATTATACATGTGTGTGTGTGTATGTGTGTGTGTGTGTGTGTGTGTGTGTGTGTGTGTTTGTGTGTGTGTGTGTCTATGCTTAGTTAGTCTGATGGAGGTCTAAATAGCGTGTAACCAGCGTATAACTATTATGTA
The DNA here is from genome assembly GCA_025642065.1 of Paralvinella palmiformis. Lineage (NCBI taxonomy): Eukaryota > Metazoa > Annelida > Polychaeta > Terebellida > Alvinellidae > Paralvinella > Paralvinella palmiformis. The sequence goes on along the minus strand of JAODUP010000338.1, from coordinate 5,421 downwards.
AGTGCGTTTAACTATTATGTAACTAGCGTGTAACTAATTTGATCTAGCTTGACCTTGAACACCAGGAAACCTTTAAAGATGAAATTATTGACTGAGAATGGTACGTGTAGGTTATGATATAGAATAGTTTGTGTCATAATGGACTCAATCTAGTTTATGTTATATAAGTTTATTACAATATGTACACATTTAGAATTAGGTCTGGGTCAGCTGCGAATATATCACTTAAGTTGTGAATTGAAAAGTTTTCGATTTAAAATAAGAACTAAATTTACATTTATGATCTAAATGTACATACCAATATAATCTGTAAAAGGGATGAATAACATTGTTTTATAACTTTTAAGATTTGTAATTTTTATGTTTATTGTCTTAACTCTGGCTGTTTCACAGCACTAGTCGTAAATAAAGTTCTATAGAAGACATCTTCCGATGTTATCAATGACCGCAAACATGGGAGTAACACCTTAGATTACACATTTGCAACTAGTCACTTACTCATGCCTTCACTGGGTCGCTCGCTCCCTCGCTCGCTCATTCACTCACTCACCCATTAACTAGATAAGCTTATTTTCAGCATATATGTTTAGGTAATGATAATTTTGTAATAATAAGTCATATATATAAAGCAAATCTTAACTAATAAACCTATCTTATCTAAAATCTTTACTCATCTACACCTTGTTGTATGGACTCACAATTCAGGGTACATGTATTCGTTTTGTCTCCAGATTTTGTTTCTGAAAGATGGCAAAATTTAGTAATGGCTATTATATTCCTGATGATGCCCATTAATGATGCCCATTAATGGAACAAATTCGAGTGTAATTAAAATATACATAACAAAGATGCAAAGGAAATAGAATACTGATTGATACTGATTATGAAGAAGAAGATGATGATGATGATGATAATAATTTAGATATAATAAAGTGCACTTACTAGCCGGAGTCATTATAGGCGAAGGTCGTCTCTCTAAAACATAATTCAAAATTTGAACGGTCGATATTATTTACGGCGAAATCAACCTTGAATGTGTTACTTTTATCAGAGAGCTTAAATATAGAGCGTTGTTACTCTGGACGCGCCATTTTGGATTTTGAACCAATAGCGCACCTAGCGGACGGGTGCGTTTATCAGATAATCAAAAGCTCTCTGGTTGTATACACGTGATTGTGTACATGTGTACCGCATATTTGAAATGAATTGCCAATACTAGTACTATATGTTACATGAGCACATACTCTCTTGTTAATTTACACTTTAATTGTGCACACATGATATCGAAAAATAAAGTTGTGCAACTGTAAATAAAGAATTAAGTCATTTCACAGCCTACAATTTGCGATCACTTCACAGCTGGTCAGAAATTAATTGAACGTGGTTTAGATATTTTCACAAGTTCTTTTCAACGAAAACAATTGAATAATAATAATAATAATATATATATATATATATATATATATATATACGAGGTACATGCATAAATTGTTTCATAATGTCAATTTATCATCAATTATCACACACAACAATCACGGGTCATGCCATGGTCCGTTAAATTTTATTTATTTGGATATATACATATACATCTATTATAACGCAACGATAACACAATTCATTACAACTTTCCATCATATATTCATCATGTCCGTTTATCATATATTAATTAAACAATTTTATAGGTTCATTTAGAGTCTACACCTCATCAATATAAACTAATATCGACCTGCCCAACTGAAAACAAAGAATATTCATGGAATATTAACAATGTTTGATTTTGTATTAACATGTTACAGTTATAGAAATTAGTACTTTGGTAATTAACGAATAAATGTTTCTACCACTATTTGATGTATTTAATAATTAATTTCATAACATAGCTGAACACATTCTTACGAATTTCAAGCCTACTGTGACGCATGAGTAACTTGTCCTTGTGCCCCCTGGTACATCGTCCTTCAGCTCTGAGAAAGAATATCACGGGATAAAGCCGATCTAACCCATTCATGATTTTGAACACATTTCTCCACGTTGATGTCTGAAATCAAGTGATGGTAATTTGAGGAATTAGTAGCGCGTCTGTGTATCTTTTCAATTTGTAACTTATACACGATGAGGGGATTTGAGGGTGTCATCGACAAACGCTACTTTTCTACTGGAGTTGTCTGCAGCTCGATGCTCCACATCTTATACACATACTTCCTGTTGCTGTGACCTAGATGCATTAAACTTCATTTGCCACTTTTTAGACCACTCTACTAGGCTTGTAAGGTCGGCTTCCAGCTCGATATAGTCTTGGTCAGTGAGGACCTTTCGGTATGCTTTAGTGTCATCAGCAAAGATATGTGCTGTGCTTCGGTCCATATCAGGCACATCGTTTATGAACAGCACGAACAATATCCGTCCAACAATCTCCATTTAGCACCTCCAGTCACGACGACAGGCTACTGTTGACAACGACTTGATGGGTATGCCCAGTCAAGAATGCTCTTCTCCAGTCATATGTGTCTCCAACTATACCATACGCCTTCAGTTTGCTCAACAATCTTTGGTGTGGTACAGTATCAAATGATTTGCTGAAATCGAGATAGATGGCATCAACTGTATCACCAGAATCCACAGTTCTATGACAACTATATGTTCAGGTATGCCAGTTATATGATGATATGGAGAAGCTTTGACTTTGTGTTAATTGTTGAGATATCGGGTCATCACGAGAAATATGTATACCTGAAGATAATCTGTTAATTAGGGTAAGATTTGACAAACATGTGGACAATCTCTTCACAAAGATAAACTTTGTCATACTTGTAAAACAGATGTCATAAAGACAATATTACCACGATTAGGAGGTTTATTAAGAAAATACGTTGATCTGATATCTAGCTACATAATATTATTTATTGATGATAGTAAATATTTATAACCTATCAAACAGTTAAGACTTACCATCTTTGGTTTCATCAAATATTTGTAAAAGACATGAAAATGCATGATGCAAAAAATAACAGAAACTAACACACGAAAAATAAATTAAATGGTTTTAAAAATAGTAAACGATAACAAAACAAAATCTTTGTATTACGGACAATTCTACACTTTACTAAATAACAAATATATTTAAAACTAAGACAAGGTATATCTTTACACCTTGTTTTACTTCAATATTTTGTATATTACATATGTTCTGATGATTAGAGCGATGAAGTATATTTTATCACATATAATCGTGTTGAATTCTAGCATAATTATAGACAGAAACAAGTATTTCATATTAGCAGGACGTTCAGCGTACATAGGACAGCGTACACACACACACACACACACACACACACACACACACACACACACACACACACACACACACACACACACACACACACACACACACAAATAAAAAAAAACATTATCTCTATCTATTTATGCATCGATCTTCTGAATGTCTATCTATCTGTTTGTCTAACTATTCTATTATTCTATCTATCTATTTAAAAAGCAAACATAAAGTGTTAGTACGCGTAATAATTAGAGGCTACATTAAGTCATGAACTTGATACTAACATATTATTATTGATCTATTCTCCCCAAGGGTATTAATGGCGCTCCAATATTGTACAAGCCCATGCATAACCTGATGGATGACGATAGAACAAACTTTAAATTGATAACCAAAATATTAAGTTCATAGAGTATTTGGTCCAAACACAATATTTAAAATGTACTGAATGTTGTTTTCTCTAATGTGGTACTGGTAAGCGGTTTGAGGGTTCCTCTATACTCTAACAAAGTTAGTGTAATGTCGTTTTAGTTGATATGGATATAACATTGTTTATTGTCCACGATCGATTTAACTAAGTACAGATAAAATCAACCAATATATGCCGTCAACTGTATTAAAATAAAGTCATCTGGCTACAGAATAATTGACAAAGACATTTTCCCGCACGACACGAACTCCACTGCGTGAAATATTCACGGAACATTTTCTAGCGCTCTGACGATTTACTCACTCCAGACAACGGCACAATTAAAATAGTTCCACGTTTCATCTGGTCTACAACGTTCCGTATTCGCAATACATTGTTTTCTATTTGTAAGAGTTTCATCCTTTAATTAATTTTTGTGTGTAAATCCCCCTCTGTTGCCTGTACGAATATAGTCCAGTAACATACACCGGGACTACTTTCCTACGCTAGAATATGATGAGCATGCGCATTTACGTTTAGCATCTACAAGAAAGCCCGGATGACGGGCAACGTCTTTTGCAATTGGATAAAGAGATTCAGCATTACAAAATGAAAGCCTCAGGCAGATACGTAACCTTAATGTTAGTTAATGCCACATATCACTCCTCTACTACATACAGCAACGTAAAACTTCTAGTCCTTCCGCGAAACCGCACATCTGTTACGTTTTATCATATACACATTGTACTTGTGTATAAGACGAGGTTTTTATCCGTGAAAACAATCCATTTTTTCCCAACTCGTCTTTCAACGTGTCAGCCGGGGAAAAAACCGTCGGGTCTGGTGAGCGATAATAAGTACGATTTATTTTAGCTTTGTTAGATCTACTCGTGCTTCTACTAAACAGATCAATTTAATTAGCAATTATCAGCGACAGTTTTTTTAAAAATTTCTTTCATTCGAGGTTTTAAAAACATAAATCTCTCAATACCGACAATAATGAACAATTTTAGCATGATTAATAATAATAATAATAATAATAATAATAGTATATTTAATAAAGCGCCCTTACTACCAGGAGCCATTCAAAGGAGCTGAACAAATAATATGTAATATAATAATACCCGAAATAATGTCTGTAAAAACCCTGTAATGATTTAAAAGATAATAATTATTTATCTGTGAAAGCGACCTTAAATAGGTGTGTATTTAGAAGAGACTTAAAATTTCCAAGAGACGACGCATTTCTAATATTTGCCGGCAACTTATTCCACAAAGTGGGGGCTGCAACACTAAACGCACAATCACCATATGACTTGAGACGAGACACTGGCACCTGCAATAGTATCTGACTGGATGACCTGAGTTTTCGGGATGACTTTCTAATGGAAACCAGTTCACACCGATATTCTGGCGCCATATCATTAATAGATTTATAAGTTATTAACAGAATCTTGAAATGGATACGCTGTCTAACAGGTAGCCAATGTAGTTTTTGAAGAATTGGGGTGATGTGATCATATTTTCTAGTATTTGTTACAATGCAAGCTGCACTATTCTGAATTCGCTGAAGGCGATTAATGTTATAATCAGATATGCCATATAACAGGGAGTTACAATAGTCTATACGAGATGTAACGAAGGCATGAACTACAGTTAAAAGTGATTCTTGTGTCAAGAATGCTTTTAAACAGTAGATGTTCTTAAGATGGTAGTAGGCAGCTCGGCATATGAT
>JAODUP010000337.1:665000-672564 GCA_025642065.1 Paralvinella palmiformis | reverse complement strand
ATATTGCATGTCTCAAACTTTGGCTCCAGAATATGTAGGAGCTCTTTAAATCGTAGCTTTACCACCACTTTGTATGGTCTGTCATTATGAATTTCCCAATTTTTTTTGTTTTGTTTTTGTTTAACATGTAATAATGAAACTAAAATTCTCAAAAGCGAAGACGAAGTTGACGAATATCTGGGTGGTGTCTGTTTAAATGCTGGGTCATATTCGTATTATTTCCAGACTTATGGTACGATCGAACAAATCCGGCTGACAGCTAGTTAAAAATGTCTTTTCCACTGTTATCGGGTGGCCGAAATGCTTTCAAACAAATGATAAATAGAATGTTGAATGCTTAGACAAATTGCTAGTTTCTTTGCACGGTGTGATGACAGGGTTTGATCAAGGATAGTCCCTGCAATTATCACGTGCTGCGGAATGGAGCACTATGATTGGCTGAAACCCATGGGTCATCGGAAATCCGCATGACGTCAAAGTAAAGGTTATTGGAAATTTTATTCCACCACTGTATGAGTGCACACTACGGAAGAGTAACGTACCATTAAAAAAATCGAAATAAACCGCGGTTTATAAATTGGAAACCCGCGAATCAAACAGAAGTAGTGCAGAGTTTGAAAATGATGCGAGATTGAACAGGGAGCAAGTGAAGAGATTTCAGAAGTGGGACAGAGTGGGAAAACCGAGGAGACCGTGTGACAACCCTAGCTTAAAACAGTCCTGAACACACTGAAGTTTTAGAATATCCTTAGATGCAATGTTATAAAGAAGATAGTTGCAGTAATCAAGCCTAATAGGAATGGGTGCTATAGCAATGGTTTTGGCAACTGAAAGAAAAATATAGCGCCGAATACGGCGAAGGTCACGAATATGACAGAAGCAGGAGCGACATGTGAGAGGTATATGTCTTCTGAAATTAAAATCGCCATCAAATGTAACACCAAGATTACGTACAGTGTCTGATGGTGTGATGCTACCACTAAAGATGTTCGTAGGGAAGAAATGAGTAAATTTGGTTCGTTGTCTGAATGTACCTATAATTATGAATGCATGTATGTACACGTGTTTTTATTCATGTACACATACCGTGCTATATTTGTGCATGTGCCACACTTAAATAATTATATTCATCCCTAAACAAATACAAACGCATATGCAAGGAACTCACAACCAAAGAACATCTCCACGAAACGTTAAGATGAATTGATTACGGGAAGTTTAATACAGTAGGTTATCCATCATCTTTAAAATGAAATTAAAAGAATAATAACGAATTTATAGCTGCTACAGACGCGATATAGATACAACAATGCAGGAAAAAATACTTCGTGCTAATTTGCTAATAAAAATTGTGATCCACATTGTAAACAAACATTAGCCTAATATTGATTCCTATAATTAACACTATAATTAACAATGGCACAGGGCTTTAAGTTTAAAAAATCGAAATAAACCGCGGTTTGTAAATTGAAAAACTGCAAATCAAACAGAAGCGCTAAAACCGCGAATACCGTGAACGGCGATTAATCGTCCCATCCCTAGTTCCACCATATCTTGCCTACAACTGTCTGGACGGCTGGCCAAGTGGTGACAAATCTGGATCCATTTTCGCACAGTCTTCTTAAATGGCAACACCTCAGAGGTATCTTAGTTCTCCGCTTCCTTTCCATTCCTATTCCCACTAAATAGCTTCACCATCTTGTCTCACTTTACGAACAAATTGAAAATTCGTTTTTAACCCTTTGGCCTGTAGCGGCGGTGATCCGAAGTGTATAAGCCTACGAAAATTAGTTGGCAAGTTCTATTACACGTGGTTTTTTATCCTTTGTTAACCCCAACTCACACGATCAACACCGTCTTGATCACCGCCTAATGACATTGACAGCTTGTCAATCAATTACCAGATTACCAGAAACATTTCACTGTCACTGTGTGGCGGTAATAGCGGGGGGGGGGGATATTTATATGGCAATATATGGTATTCGTATTGGTGATGATTGATGTTTTACGCCACTTTTGTGCACAAGGTAGGCTAAATGGGCCGAGCGACATTCAAAGGTAATGAAGCGAAGTCAAAGATGAAACAACCTTCAGATATGCCCACGCCGAGATTCGAACACGGGTGGTAGTGATCTATGGTCCGACACGCCACCGCTAGACTGCGGAGGCGCCCCATATTCGTATTGGCGTGGCTGAATATGATGGGGGGGTGAATTCTCATGGCGGCACTATCATGGCAGGAAATCGGGTCCTTATCAAAGTTTGGAAGTAGGTGTGGTTGGCGGCTGTTTGCGGGGTGGTGGTTGATGAGGCTAAACTGTATACACTTTCATAAATATTATATATATATATATATATATATATATATTATTCTAATGCTTACTTAAATAGCATATACAAGATTGTTTCATCTTTGACTTCGCTTCATTACCTTTGGAGGTCGCTCTGCCCATTTAGCCTACCAAGTGCACACACGTGGCTGTAAAACATTAATCGTTATCATCAATAACGATTAATGCCCGTGTGCAAAGTCTTAGAATAAACAACGTATTACTAGCTAATAGATTACAGAGATCTAAACGATTAATACACAGGTAAGGCTTTGTAGCAGGAGCGCATCTAAATGCTATTATCATAGTTATGATATGTGCACGATAAGCATGATTTAAATGGCGTGTGTGTTGTGTTTTTTTTTTAAATGTTATCCATGTGATATGTGTACAGAGATTGAGACAACTGTTACATGTATATAGTGTTTACCGTGGCTTAGCAACGGATGTTATTTGTGTTCAGTTGTTTTGTCTCGACTCTGGTCACACCTGGGACATATGCCCGAGGAAAACAACGAATACGGGCAATTTACTGGATTCGAAACCACGACCTGAACGCTTGCAATGCAGTGCCCTAACCACTGCGCTGTCCCGAACAACGAAAGAACAAGGGAAGAGGCAAAGGGAAAAGAAGGCAGAAAAGGCGGTCAAAAATAAATAAAAGGGATAAACAAATGGCTATAAACAAACAAACAAACAAACACTATAACACATGTATAGTAGTAATAACAAACAAACAATAGCACTAATCGCAATAACAAACAGAGCGTGATAAGAGCAGGCACCAGTCAGCCATTTTTTTCAATGCACCTTTATTTCGTTAATTATTATAATATTTGGTCTTCGTTTTTTCCTCCTCATCTACCTCATCTCTATTGAGTTAAAGATGCAGACAGTTCGACGTTTACGTTCAGATTCAATACGTTCTCATCCGGGGTCAGAATGACATTAGTCGACTTCACGAGCTCATAACCATTATAAAATGCGGTAATGTCATATGTACCTGAATGGAGACGTAAAGTTATGTACTACATCCACATTTATATATGTGTACGATTGTATTTATGAATTCACGTACTTTATAAGTATATGAACATAAAAACCATCCAGGGGGCGTAACTATGAAAATTTGTCCACATCGTAGAGAGAGATAAAGCAAATCCAACGACGTGTGTCTGTGTGTGTGTGCGTCTCTCTCTCTCTCTCTCTCTTTTGTGTGTGTGTCTCTCTCTCTCTCTATATATATGTGTGTGTGTGTGTGTGTGTGTGTGTGTGTGTGTGTGGGGGTGTGTGTGTGTGTTAGCCATGCGGAATACGGCAGTGGCACAGAGAATCTCGAAGGGTGAATTCAAAATATGGACGGTTCTTCCGGGGAATGAATCGCGAGTGACGACTTTTCATGCTGAGACATATTGAAGGGAGCGAAGAGCGGGAGAGAAAGATAGATATAGATAGATAAATAGATAGATAGATAGAAAGATAGATAGATAGAATGTGTGTGTGTGTGTATTGATTTTGAGTGAATTATTTGTTTATTTTATTTATTCTAGATCGAGGGGGGTAGAAGGAGGTGCGTCTTCAACATAATAAGTCATTCGCTTCTGACAATCTCATATCGAAGCGTGTACTGATTTATTGTTTATGAGACTGTATAACCGAATGATGTCGAATAAACGCATCGAGAATAAATTAAACTAGAGGTAAAATCGGATTATTTACCCGGGAAACCGACACACGACAGTAGAGGCACACGTCGAATTAACGAAAACCATCACTCACATGAGTATGCTCCTGTAATATGCTGAGAAATACATTTTCTTCCGAGAATTTCCCAAATTATGCTAATACGCCACAGGTATATTTGTGTCATAAAGATTTGACGTAAGTAAATATCGAGACCTCTTTCAAATCGGGGTAACTTACCGAAGAACGCCTTCGTGGAGAGTGTGGAGTTTCCCGATAGAGTCGTCTCCGTCGTCCAGTTAGCCAACGTCTCATCGTATTTATCACCGGCTGCGTTGTTCTGCACCGGAAAAAACAAAACCAAAACAAAGCCCATGTTCTAACTACGCGTCACAATTTATGCTTCAGGATCGCATCGCGTCGGATGTTGATGATGATGATAATTGGTGATTGATGTTTTACGGCCACTTTTGTGCACGCGCTAGATTAAATGGACCGAGCGACCTCCAAAGGTAATGAAGCGAGATGAAATAACCTTCAGATATGCCCACGCCGAGATTCGAACTCAGGTGGTAGTGATCTGTGGTCCAACGCGCTACCACTAGACCACAGAGGCGCTCCATCGCATCGGATCTAGGATCGAATGGGAACCACTACTATCCCGACGTACCGTTACGTTTGGCGACGCCAGAGCACAGGGGAGCATGTCTGTATTGTTGACCGGAGCGAAATCCCACAGTAAGATCCCGTGTACAGCAGGCGTACTGTAGAATAGAGTCATACAGTCGGCTAAGAGGTTACCGCGTATCACTGGATCGTCGTGGCTTATGGTCATCTCCGTTATCCATATTGGTATTCCCAGACCAGCAAATATCTCTAGACGCCTCTGTATATATATATATATATATATATAAAGAGAGAGAGAGAGAAATAAAATAAACATCTAGCTATTTAATAAAGGCGATAGTTCTAGTACAGGTAAGCAATGGAATACTACCAAATCTGCCAAATTATTAAAGTAATAAAAAAATTGCTTCATTTATTATTGGGTATTATACCAGTACAGCATCCTGAACACAATAGTATTACGACAACATCAGATACGGTCAAATTGACCTATGACCTTAATCAGTTCCATGTCAAGCGTATCCCCTATCGGGTGAAAGTGCGATTGAAGGCCAATACCATCAATTAGATTCTGTTTCTTCAACCTTAAGATGACATTCACGGTATCCTAACAGAATAAAGTATTAGTTAGAAATGATAATTTGTGTTAATAATAAAAACGATATGTCTGAGTGTATTTTGTTACCTGTACCGTGTTTTGTTGAAATATCGTGATGGAGGTGAGATATATATTATCATATATCTCGTTGCATGCATTTACTCCACTCAATAGTTACGCACGCAGGAGTGCGCGCGTGTACGAGAAAGAGGGAAGGAGAAAGAGAGAGAGGGGGAGGGGAGAAACGAAGGAAGGAAGAGAGTGATATATAGATATATAAATAGATAGATAGATAGATAGATAGATAGAGAGAGAGAGAGAGAGAGAGAGAGAGAGAGAGAGAAGGAGAGACAGACAGACAGACAGACATATAGACAGATAGTCAGACAGACAGATACACACACACACAACCACACACACAACACACACACACACACAGAGAGAGAGAGAGAGAGAGAGAGAGGCTATTCTAACTACTACTAACTGAAAAATGAAGAGACGACTGTAGGTTTCCCCATTCGTTGCTGAACAGCTTAACATCCGGATCAAGTATGTGAACTTCGCCGAACACATATTCAAGAACGTCTTCCCTCCCAAGCCAGTTTTGGTAAAGACGAGAAACTGTAAATTCGTTGATAACGTCCCAGTGCTGAAACCTGAAGAGAAACGAGGCTCTATGCATGCTAACGACCTAGATCTCAACCGGGTCAGTGGTCCCTCCCCGATTTTAACCGTCCAAATCGTTGACCTGAAAGAAAACTAAACCGTACGCTCAGTGGAGTTTGATTGGGCCACATTTATTGTGATGTGTGCATTATGATTTTGTGTGTGCAGAGAATCTGATCTGTATTACTCCTGTCCTATTATATGCCGTGAAATATGTAAATGTCGTTTTATGCAAGTCCGTAGATCTTGTCTAGTTGGTATCAAACGCCAGAGACGGGTCAAAGGTTGTCGAATAGAATAAATATAATAATTTCCCGCCAAAAAACTTGTGCTCCTTATACTTACCGATGAAAATATATCCCGTTTGTATTACTTCCACGCCCACGGCTTGTTCATCCCTCGACGCAACAAGAATTGACCGTGTTTATAAACCTGATTTTAGCAGTCTGCGTTTCGGTTTGCCCCTCCCGGAAGTTGGGACGTGTTTGCCATCAAATCGGCGGCCGTGTTCGGTCTAGTTTTCTTTCAAGTCAATGGTCCAAATGATCCCTATTACGATAGTGACACCCGGTTACCATGGCAATAATTTGGTGGCTTTACGTACCTTCCTTTAAAATGGTCGACGGCGTAATGGGTCCTGCGTTCGATTTCCGCTGTTCTGTTAACCTGATGCGACACCCAGAGGGGTGTACTCTGAAACTTGTTCCAATGCAGAGCATGTCCTCTTGATTTTATGCTAATATAATATTAATAGGCATCATAAGACACAGACTGCAATCACCAAAAACCGATTGTGCACACTGATACAGCAGCACACGCTGCCAGATAACACAAATGATTATAGCTATTGTAATTTAAGAGGGCTCTCACTTTTTCGATTCCAACCAATCCAAGGCTCTGTCTGGTATTTGAAACTTTTCATCAGTCTGAAAATCAAGTAATCACAACAGAATTAGGTGCAAGTCATACATACTATAGATGTATCAATTTTTTCCAGAAAAACTTTCACGGTGTTCGGCATAAAACCAATTATCTGGTATTAATATTCGCTATAGCAGAAAACGTGCTCTTTAATCAGACAATTCAGGTTTCTTGTTAACCAATATTTTCATGAATATTTGTGCCCAAAGTTGATGAAAAGAAAAGCAATTACAGAAATATTATCGCGAGATATTATATAAAATGATAAAGATGCATATCTTTTCGTGAGAATTAACAATCTTCGTGAACGCGTTTCGCAAAAACCGCGAATAATAATACCATAATACCTCAGTGCATGTGAAAGAGTATATATATATATATATATATATAGAGAGAGAGAGAGAGAGAGAGAGAGAGATACATAGAAAGAGTGTGTGTATGTATGTATGTATGTATGTATGTATGTATGTGTGTTGTGTGTGTGTATGTGTGTGTGTGTGTGTGTGTGTGTGTGTGTGTGTGTGTGTGTGTGTGTGTGTGTGTGTGTGTGTGTGTGTGTGTGTGTTGTGAAGAGAGAGCGTGTGTGTTGATTCATTGTTTGTTTCTAACATCGTCACGTTTGGCCCACTCCATTGGTTTCCACTTGGCGGCGTTGATAAACACTATCCACGTAACACGGTTCTCCACCCACGTTCTATATCTGAAAAGAAGTTATTTTGTTCCTTATGTCAAGACAGAA
>JAODUP010000337.1:567500-660000 GCA_025642065.1 Paralvinella palmiformis | reverse complement strand
ATCAAATATCAACTACGGTACTTGGTAGAGCAGAGCGCAAATTTCTCCTGAACGCAAACGAGCACAACTAAGAACCCGAATATGTTGGCCATGATGTGTCCACCTTTACAACACGAGGAGAAACTTTTCGACGACGTGGCTTTATTTGTGCCATTTATAAAGAAACGCAGACGATGTGAATCGGAAAAAATATAACTTACATCTTTGTTGATTCATTACAGGTGGCAAGGATTAATGATTAACTGTTACATGATCGCCAACTCAATATCGTGTGTGCGTGCTTGTTTTAAATAAACAACTTCTGTTTAATGGACGGTGGTGTGATTTTTATGTTTACTTGAATTCTCTTTCCAGTTTTCCATTCTATCAAGAAGATCCAAGTGTTAGTTTATAGGACGGTTTTAGATAGCTCAAATCGAATGGATGAACTGAGGTCGGTCATGTTCACTGTGGAAAAACTCCCTGAAACTAGTAAATAATAGTATTTATAAACTTTGTTCAGTGGAATTATTTTCCTAATCTGTTAAAATGGATTTGTAAAGTAATTATTATTATTTCATATATATATATATATATATATATATATATATATATATATATATATATAAAAAAACTTCGAGTTGACAAACTGTTACTTTAGATTACACCTGTTGCTCGGTAAAGAACACACGTGAAGCTGGCAGACAGAACTAGTCGATATTATTCACAGAACATCCAGCTGCAACGAATGACTTATTACGTTGACGAAGATAATTTTCACCTAGATAGCGTAATAGTCTAGTTCAGTTCAGCTTAACCTTGGTGCTGATCATACTTACAACGTAGTACTATTAGTAGCAGCAGTGGTAGTAGTAGTAGTAGTAGTAGTAGTAGTAGTAATTTAGATTGATTTAAACGTCCTTACTAAAAGTTAAACAGGAGACATTCAATGACGCGATAGAGTGAAACACTCAAAGTGAGTTACTTCAATCTTTCAACCGTATATATAATATTGGTCTAATTGTCAATTTACCTAACAATTAGTCCATGTGATAATTGTATTATGGCGGTGGTTATAAACTACATACGATATAGAAGGATAAGGTAGTTTTAGTGGATCGGAACACATGAGAGAATTATTATATATGAATAAGAAACACTATATAATGATGATGATGATGATGATGATGATGATGATGATTTTGGTGTTTTACGGCCATTTTTGTAAGAAACACAGGAAGAAAAAGAAGAGAAAACCCCACAGACTCCATACTTTACAGTTTAAAAAGTGTATATGTGTGTTTGTGTGTGTGTGTGTGTGTGTGTGTGTGTGTGTGTGTGTGTGTGTGTGTGTGTGTGTGTGTGTGTGTGTGTGTGTGTGTGTGTGTGTGTGTGTGTGTGTGTGTGTGTGTGTGTGTGTGTGTGTGTGTGTGTGTGTGTGTGTGTGTGTGTGTGTGTGTGTGTGTGTGTGTGTGTTTTATGTTACATATAATAAAGGCGTGGGCTCAGGTTTTCGTCATGTTTATAATTCTTACAGAATTATGATCAAACGACTACTACCTAAATAGAAAACAAATTTTATATATTAGTACATATATAACGCAGCTATAACAGGAACTAAAGCATATATATCAGTACATATAATATCTATTATGATAATAATTCTAATACCTCCGACAATAACAGAAATAATAGTATTTTCACTCAGCCCAAAATAGCACGACTAGTTTCGGTTATAAGAAACCTTTATCAAGTGCATGTGTCTAAAGTATTTACTTTGCCAGCAATATTTATACCAGAATTCCCTAGCTAGTTTTAAATTTCAAACCAGAATCTAGAAACTGTTAACCTTTGTAGCCTTTGTCTAGAACGAACTGTTACTATAATAAACAACTTTTTGATTAAGAAAATAAACCAACTTTCCAATTTTTCTTTCATAGCTGTAAAGATACCAAAACACACATATTAATAGTAATTAACTGTGTGTACTGAAATCTAACTGCTGTCAGTAATGAATGTTTGTTGCAGCTTCGGTTGAGATCTACTTCAGGAAATATTGCTTTGTTTTACTGAAGTAATTACTAGGGCTGAGAATTTTTGTAATTGGGTTTAAGTTGTTTTTACTGGAGATGTGTTAAAAGAAAACCTATTCAGAGCTCCAGAAGACATTGTTAAATATAACGTTTTCTTACATTTTGCTAGAAACCAAGGAACTAGCTAGATTTTTATGTTTAGAATAAGCTGTGATGATTCTATATTCATAATCATTCAACACTGGAGAATTTTATAATGTTTTTTTAAATTATTCTTGCTGCTATGTTAGCCGTTTTTGAAAATGGTACCACAAATGGGACAACGTCCTCATTTTGTATAAGTTTTATAACATCTTCATATCTTTTCTTATTAAGACCTCCTGGTTCTAATGTACCTAGGGTATCTATCCAAAATGTTTCCCGAATTAAACTGTTTATCTTGTCTTGAGTATATGAACCTGTAGTAGGTAACTGCTCAATCGGAATTAAATCATTATCTTCTAGAGATGGTTCGGGCAAGTCTTTATGTATCTGTGTGTGTTCTAGAAGATGCGTGGATAACGCAGAAAACATCACTTTTGAATTAATCGCAAATCTGTGGCCATTTATTCTAACACGAAGTTTGCCAGTACTCTCGCCTACATACCGTTTAGAGCAAGGTAAACATTCACAGATATACTGTACTTGTGATATTGTGACAAGAACCAAATATCTCGCATGATCTACATGACTATTTGTAGGATTAGTCGGATTAATACGACGTTGTTGTATTTGTAGTTCACGGACAGTTTTACTTTTAATATGGCGTAGCCATCTTTTTGAATAATTCCTTTTGCATAATGAATGAGACAATATCTGCCACGCTTCATCAAAATCTGTAATTTTTGAACAAATCCTTAACAAAACGTGAGATCTGAGACTTCGGGATTCCTTAAAAGGTATGTTTAGAGTGAAAGGAATGCTTATGCAAGAGTTGATGAATGTCTGTCGGTTTAAAGAAGACCTTTGTTAATAATCCATTTTCATTTTCTGGATCTTTAAATATGGTTGTATCCAAGAAATCAATTTTCTGCTTATTTAATGTAGCTTTAAATCTAATCGGTGGTTCGTGATTATTTAAACTATCCAAAAATCCATAAAAAGCCTTTTTTTCCGTGGGGCCACACAATAAATATGTCATCTAAATAACGATGGTATTTATGTGGTTTTAAAGCTGCTTTATATAAGGCCTCCTTCTCAAATTTAGCCATGTATATGTCGGCATAATGAGGGGCCCAATCCCGGCCCTTTGAAGTGTCAGTGGCCTGAATATATTATTGCGCGTTAAAGAGAAAATCGTTATTTTTTAATGATAATTCAAGGAGTTGCATTATACCGTCATATAAGGGACATCGAAATTGAAGCGCTTCACTCACTGCATTAAGCCCTTTAGCATGGTCAATATTTGTATATATGTTCTCAACATCTAATGTTATAAGCAAGCATCCATCAGGTATGACTAGCTTTGCAATTTTATCTACAAAATCGTAGGTATTTTTTATATAAGAAGGGTGCTTCATTGCAGGTGGTTTAAGAATACTGTCGATGAAACTTGCAACATTTTTAGATTCACTATTACAGTCAGATATTATAGGTCTACCAGGTGGCATCTTATCTTGAAAAGTCCAACTGTTAAATGCCTTATGAATTTTGGGAAGCATATAGAATCGCCGAGACCTTGGATTAATTGGCGGTAATAAAAATTGCAAATGTTTATCTGTGATAATACCAGATATTTCTTAGTCTATTTAATATTTCTGCAATTTACTGATGTTTGGGGAAATAAAGGAGTTTTAATTTTTTTTTTGTGGTGAGTATTATTTAGTTGTCGATAAACCCTTTAGCTAAATAATACTTTTTATCCATTATCACTGTTGCTGAACCCTTTTTCTGCTTTTTTAAATACTAAACTCTTATTTTTGCGGATATCTCTGAGGGCTAATGATTCCGACTGGTCTATATTATTTTTTCCTTCAGAATGGTTAAGCTTTTTATTTCTGATGTGAAGTTTGAAATACACTGAAGGAGATCTGGGTCTATTACTTTATCAGTTGGGATCCAGTTGGATTTCGACACAAACGTCTTACTGTTTTTAATATAGTTGTTACGGCAACATCTAAAAAAATATTTAATTTTTAATCTTCTACCCAAGTTAAACACAGCATTTGTGATTGCTGTCTTATCAATATCAAGGATGGGGACAAATGACAAATGTTTGCTTATTAAATTAATCTCCTTTTCCGAAAGCATATAAGAAGAAAAATTAATTATATTACGATTTGTGGTAGAACAGGGGTCAAATTGACCTTCTGGATCATTTACTTTAAATAACTTAACCAGTGACGTAACATAGCACTGGCCGTGTCTTCACTCCATTCATTATTATGAATATCACTGGAAGAAGTCTGGAAGACCTTCTCATCTAATTTGGGTATAATGTTGACTTCTTTATATTGAGTCATTGATTTATTTATTCTATTTAAGTTTGAATGTTCTGCTTGTGGAAGCAGAGAGGAATAATTAATTTCCGTTAAATATATTTTAATTGTTGGAAATCTCGCTCGCTTTTATCATGTAAACCAACGTTAAAAATAATTAATTTAGGTACCTTCTTATTGGCTTTATCCTTCTTCAGCATATCCGTGAAGTGCTGGAAACGAGCTCCCGGAAAACTTTCTATTTGTATATGTTCTTTTGGAGAGGATGTAATGGCTCCAAGTCCTCCAGTACCCATTATCAGGATGTCCTGCTCCATAACTGGCCACTTCCATTCACCTTTTTTCTGTCTGTGTGTTGTTACCACAGCCGGAAAAGACGATGGACAGGATGGAGACGTGTCCTCTACTGGTGACGATGGAGATGGGGCCTCTTTTGCATGAATTCAGTCGAATCATGCACCTCTTTCGTCTTTGATCATCCTATCTGTCAAGTCGGAAAGAAATAGGGAGGGGGGCTTGTGGTGCTATCTGTCTGTCTGTCTGTATATCTGTCTGACTGTATGTCTGTATATCTGTATGTCAGTCTGTATGTCAGTCTGTATGTATGTCTGTCTGTCTGTCTGTATGTATGTATGTATGTTTGTCTGTCTGTCTGTCTGTCTGTATGTATGTGTATGTATGTATGTATGTATGTATGTATGTATGTATGTATGTATGTATGTATTTATGTCTGTCTGTATGTATGTATGTCTGTCTGTATGTATGTATGTCTGTCTGTATGTATGTATGTATGTATGTATGTGTGTATGTATGTATGTATGTTTGTATGTATGTATGTATGTATGTGTTTATCTGTCTGTATGTATGTATGTATGTATGTATGTATGTATGTATGTATGTATGTATGTATGTGAGTATGCATGCATGTCTGTATGTCTGCATGTATGCAACTGTATGTATGTATGTATGTATGTATGCATGTATGTATGCATATCTGTATATCTGTATGTATGCATGTCTGTATGTATGTATGTCTGTATGTATGTATGGATGTATATATGTATGTATGTATATCTGTATGTCTGTATGTATGCTTGTCTGTCTGTATGTATGTATGTATACATGTCTGTCTGTATGTATGTAGGAAAGGCTGTATGTATGCATGTATGTATGTATGCATGTATGTATGCATGTATGTATGCATGTCTATATGTATGTATGTATGCATGTCTGTATGTCTGTATGTCTGTATGTATGTATGTAGGAAAGGCTGTATGAATGCATGTCTGTATGTATGTATGTATGCATGTCTGTATACATGTATGTATGTAAGTAGGTATGCATGTCTGTATGTATGTATGAATGCATTTCTGTATGCATGTCTGTATGTATGTATGTATGTATGTATGTATGTATGCATGTCTGTATGTATGTATGTATGTATGTACATCTGTATGTATGTATGGAGGAAAGGCTGTATGTATGTATGTATGTATGTATGTATGTATGTATGTATGTAGCCATGTATGTATGCATGTCTATATATCTGTATGTATACATGTCTGTATGTATGTATGTATGCATGTATGTATGCATGTCTGTATGTATGTATGTATTCATGTCTGTATGTATGTATGTATGCATGTCTGTATGTATGTATGTATGCATGTATGTATGTATATAGGTATGCATGTATGTATGTATTAATGTATGTATGTATGCATGTCTGTATGTATGTATGTAGGAAAGGCTTTATATATGCAAGTCTGTATGTATGTATGTATGCATGTCTGTATGCATGTCTGTATGTATGTATGTATTCATGTCTGTATGTATGTAGGTATGCATGTCTGTATGCATGTATGTATATATATATGTATGTATGTATGTATGTATGTATATATGTATGTATGTCTGTATGTATGTATGTAGGAAAGGCTGTATGTATGCTGATGTTGATAATTGATGTTTTACGGCCACTTTTGTGTACAAGGTAGGCTAAATGGGCCGAGCGACCTCCGAAGTTAATGAGACGAAGTGAAAGACGAAACAACCTTCAGATATGCCCACGTCGGGATTCGAACACGGGTGGTAGTGATCTGTGGTCCAGCATGCTACCGCTAGACCACGGAGGCGCCATAAAGCTGTATGCATGCATGTAGGTATATATGTTTGCATGTATGTATGCATGTCTGTATGCATGTCTGTATGCATGTCTGTATGCGTGTCTGTATGCATGTTTGTATGCATGTCTGTATGTATGTATGTATGTATGTATGTATGCATGTCTATATGCATGTATGTATGTATGCATGTATGTATGTATGTATGTATTCATGTATGTATGTATGTATGTATGTATGCATGTATGTATGTATGTATGTATGCATATCTGTATGTATATATGTATGCATGTCTGTGTGTGTGTGTGTGTTTTTTTTAGGGTACATAGTAAGAGGCAACAGGCACAGAGCATCAACATATCTAAACATCCTTCGAAACCTACCTCCATAAATCTAAATACAACTATACATACATTAATCTAAAAATAAAATGTTCCATACCTCCACATATTGATAAATGTGTGCATATACCTAAGCATGTGTCTGGTCTACTCATCAGCCTGTGGGAACCAGCTAATTCGCTTTTCGTACGCGACAAATATGTCACGCCCACAGGAAAGCGGCTACATGCAGGCTACGTACAAAAAGCGGAAGCACGTAAAACATACCATTTGATACCACAGCTCGCAACAAACAACACGTGCGTATGGTTCAATGGTGACTTGCTACATACATATCATAAACTATTTTGACACCACAGTTTACATTCAACAGTAATTTTCTGTGGTCCAAAAGAAACCTGTATATAAAGTATTTCGACACCTCAGATGCTGACCTCAGCTTTATTCTGGGTTCGAATAACTGAATAAATCCTACCTATATGATACCAGATTACACCTCCGATTAGTCTGGCGTCGAAGTTCTTCTCTAACCTAAATGAAAAATGGCCGAGACATGTGTAATTTCTAACCAGTCCCACAGCCGCCAAGCAACAAAAAGCGAATCACCTACAGCCGTGAAGTTTGGGAGTAGAACACCCAAATCAGATCACGGCAGTTATGAGAATGTTTAGGTTAATTATCTAAGCAGCCCTATTAAAAGCTATTTTTTCAGTTGCTGTATCTTTCTTCAAAACAATACTATATAAACTATATAATTCAATTGTTACTCTCTTTAAAGGTCAGTTTGTACAACGGGGAGGTGTCATGAAGCGACTATTATTAAAAGTGATAGCTTAATTCCTATTTAAAAAATTGAAATCTGTGCTATAGCAAACCATATTATAATAACTGGACTTAGGAAAGATAATTCTATTCTTTTAGGGTTATCTAGGGAGCCATGCAATTAAACTGAGAAGTTCCGATATCACCAATAAATTTAATGCGCTCAAAGCATGTATAAAATTTGCATTCATATGATGAACTCCTTAACTTACATGAAAGATGTCCAAAGCTATCTTCTGTTTATAATGTGATGGGAAATACACTGATCTAATGGTATTCTCAATCCTGCTAATTCCTGTGATTCATGAGTCCCTTTACTTCGTTTTGTATTTTGTATTTAAAAAGTTAAAAGTATGGCACCTGTTTGATAATTTTACTAAATATGACTGTTTATTATTATCTAACAGGTGTATATACCACAGTGACTTAAATTTGCAACACACAATATCAGAGTTGTATGGTTTAAACACGTGTACGTATATTTTTGAAAGAAGTGCATACATTACAGGCATTTAACATATTAGTGATAAAATAAATTATGGAATTAAATTGTATTAGTTTATTTATGATAATCTAACAAAATAAATTAAGTTTTACCAACAAACATGAAAATATTCGTAGAAAGTACGCAACGTCTTCCAGAATGTTCCAGTTTAGGCTACTTCAAGAAACCTTTCTTGGAATTTTTATTTGTAATTTTTCTCCAAAAACTACCCTTAGTTCGTTTTTACTCGATCACTGGTAATTCTTCAGATACGCATAGATCCAGGAAGGGTCAGTATGAGCGTCGACCCTTTCAGAACGCTTACAATATATGATACATTTCTACCTTTGATATTACTCGTCTGATAGCTGATTTTAAACAAAGCGTGCATCAATTCTCGACTCTTCAATAATATATGCCCTTTCAATAGATGTTTTTCAAGTTCGTTTTATCAGTTACAGAATGTTGACGTGACCCCGCCAATTGGCCATTATAATTTTTGTAGGAAAAAGGGATCAACTGACACATTTAGTCCCTTTGATTTAGTCGATTGGTATACTTGGTCTATACGACGACCACTTGTATTTCCGATTCCCTCAAATCAAACTACAAAGTGTCTGATGTTTTTCAATTCTGAGAAAGCATAAACACGATTATTTGTTCATGATCGGTGTCTGTGTATCTTATTAGAGTGCACATGAATGCTCATATCAGGGAACCTTTGATAAGTTCAGAATTTTAGGTCGGCTTAATGGACGGTTCTACCATAACTCATGATATTTAGGGCTGATAAACGTGAGCTCCGGTGGCCTAACGGTTAAGCACCCGGCACTTGGTGCCAATGATCACAGGTTCGAACCCAGCAAGAGGTCGAAACTTTTCCAGACAGTAATTTCTCGGCTCACAATATCGTGGGTGGCTGACCACGTTAAATGGCCCTGCCGTCTCCACTGAATTATTTAAAATTAAGGGGGACGTTAAAAATCCCCTGAGGACGTAAAACATTCTGGCAGTGACCACTGCTCCCTTGTGAGTGGTGGGGGAGAAGGTTTCTCAACCACTCAAAACATAGAGGCTGTGCCGAATAAGCGACAGCATGGGGATTCTCCCCAAACATCAAAACAAACCTCAGCTTAATGGACGGATCGGCTTAATGGCAGGGACCTACGGTATAGATTGGAATTTTCAATGCAATTATGTTAAGGCTAACAAATTTGTAGTGTTGAGCATTCATTACTGGATTTTTATCTACGAATTCTTGACATACTATAATAGTAATACCAGCTACTTTCATACAATTTTCATATCAGTAGGGTGTTTCATCTTTCACTTTGCTTCATTACCTTTGAAGGTCGCTCGGCCCATTTAGCCTACCATGTGCACAAAAGTGGCCGTAAAACATCAACCAATCATCTTGACAACCAATCGCAACATTGCAGACACTTAACTCAGTCTCAAGATCTCTAGATTCAAACCTCTACACACAGGCTGATTGTTTCATGCATTCAATTTCGCTGCTCGACAAACCCGATTTTCTCAAACACGGCTGGAAAGAACAAATTGCTGTTAGACAAACCTCATGTTCTCAAACACGGCTGGAAAGAACCTTGTCTTGTTGAAGGACAATGTCAGGGACGGAATGATTTTGAAACGAGTGATTGCTTTATTATCAATTGCAACGCGAACAAATTAATATTTCCTATTATGTACGCATATCTAATACACTTACTTACAGCACCGGTTGTTGTTGATTGCGTTGGTATGAATGTTTCGTGTATGAATGAATACTAGTCTGTGCCATGTCAGTTGTATAAACCGATGTATCTTGAAGTGCCTCGGTGTGAACGTTCGGATTCCCAATACTGTGTTAGTCTGTGCCAGGTTAATAAAATCAATTAATGTTCAGCGTTTGTGAATAAATGTACAATATGTAAAACAATGTTCTGTTTGTTGCATATATGATTGTTGAACAAATGCAACTATGACACGTGTCGAGTTTGTTTGTTGGAGTAGCACGCCTCATGAAAAAAATTGATGACAATATTTTGTCATTAGTCATTATTTAATATTCGCTAAATTAAACCGCATCTACAGAATGTTGTATTAAAATATTCACCTGCATCTACGAGACGACACTCCCCAGGTTATTCACCACCTATGGTACGCCTTCATTTGGAATATGGTAATGTGATCTGGTGTCCAAGGTTCCGAGATGATAAGCTGGAAGTTGAAATAATTCAGAGGAGAGCCACAAAGCTGATACCAAACTTGAGAAGTCTTCCATATATAGATATACGGTAGAAGCCCTAAGACTCCAATCTTTGTGCTATCGTAGGAGACAAGGCAACCTGCTTCAGGTGTACAAGATCCTGAAGGATATAGAAAGGCTGAAATCTAACCTATTATTTTTGCTGGCTAACATAACAAACACCAGACGATATAGCCTCAAACTAGAGAAGCGCCGTTCAAGATCAAGTTTGAGGCCAAATGTATTCAAACCAGCAGCTGATATTATTGAAATAATTGTGTTATACAAAATCAATCTTCATGTATGAAAGTTGAAATGATACCAATTATTTTTTGTTATGCGGATAAATGACCTGAACAATTATATTAATTTATTTGTCAGAAAAGGGGCGCTTTCGTGGTCTAACGGTAGCGTGATGGATCACAGATCACTACCACCCATGTTCGAATCTCGGGGTGGGCATATCTGAAGAGTGTTACATCTTTGACCTCGCATCATTACCTTTGGTGGTCACTCAGCACATTTAGCCTACCATGTGCACAAAAGTGGCCGTAAAACTTCAATCATCATCATCGTCGTCGTCATAAGAAAGTTGCATATATATATATATATATATATATATATATATATATGGTGTAGTTAATTATAATTTTGGGTGAAGAGCATCGCTTTGAGAGGTTGAGAACACCATTTATGCATTTCCCAAGGAAGTATCTCTTCAGCCGTATGTCCCAAATGTAACTAGCAGTGATGCTAAATCGAGTATGGCAGTATTCTCTAATAGCACAGTGGAAAAATACTGCTAGCTCATATTAGTGATGTATTTGTGTACTGATAAATAAAAGTACTCTGCACATGAACCGTCTCTTTAAATTGAATCGAATTAAATAGAGTTATTGCTCATTCGACATGAAAATATTACCACCTGTTGGTATTACCTTATAGTGACAATAAACTATATACCTCAGACAATTCCATTTGATCAATTCCAATACTAAATCAAATTGATCAATTCCATTTTTACCTACTATTTATTACCATGCGTAGGTACTTCAACTACTTACTCTGAGAACCCACAAGTCGAATTAAAAAATTAATTGGTAAATTAATTTGTATATTTCTTTTTTGTAACAAACTTCAATTCCAATTTTATCAATTCTAAATTCCTTTTTTGACCCCATGTCTGATATACAGTCATACCATATTAAAAAATTCAATTAAAATACAACTAGATGATATCATATCATTTTCTATGATGCAGGATAATAAATAACATGAAATACAATTCTAAATGAGCAAGAAAATTTAATTCCCCCAAACTATTTCTTAAAACACACTTAGATTGTAAAACTCTTTATATTAGTATTCAGAAGCTTTACATATCAGCACAACACCGAAATAAAAGACTATTTTTATCTTTTCCATATTTTATACAGGTCTAATCCTGTTAAACATACCATGTAAATATCAGACCTGGGTCAATTACTTTGAAATGTAATATATTACTATTACTTCTCAGTATCCCTATTACTATTACTATTACACTTGATATTGAATGTAATATATTACTATTACTATTACATTTCTTACTATTACTATTACATTTTTGCTTATGCTATTATTATTATTATTAGTAGTATTGGTAATGGTAATGGTAGTGCTGGTAGTTTTATATGTTATTGGGTCACTCTCATCATAAAATAATACAAAACAAAACTTAATTTACATATTAAACCAACAGTTGACCTTACCTAGTTACACAACTAGTAAATTCCCACTAGATGAAGAATTTCCATATATGCCTGCCATGGCTGAATGAGCATGATTAGCAAGATGGTGTATACAATAATACCAGGTAATAATTGCCCCTTGCATAGTAATGTGATTGCGCTCTCATATGTTTATAATAGTAGATTACGGTATGTGTTTACTGTTACATTTATTTTCTTATCATTTTTCAAATGTGGTATATAATAATAATACATGCAGTATACAATATATTATAATCTACAAATAAATACTGTGGTGAAGTTGGAAATAGTCTTGGCTGAGCCTGATATGCTTGAACCACAATGCCTACATTTGGCTTTGTAGTTGACGTCGGTATTAGTAGGCATCTCAAAATGACTCAGAGCCATTGTGATTTATACTTTTTTATGTGGATGTCTTTATTATTGATAATATTCTAGATACAGCATAAAATATATTAAAAATCAGAGTGTGTTTATATCATATGTAATGCAGTGATATCAGCTGTAAGATATGGTGTGGATCTGTAAACTAGGGAGCTTATATATGAACAGTGGCACAAGTAATGCCAACATTCACTAATCAGGGATGCCATATATAGAATCAACTTGGATCCGGTTAAGTACAGAGTGCTTAGTCGGTTTCAAATGGAGTGGCTTCTCAGCTACAAAATCAATAATGAACAATATTATAAATGACAATTTGATTGAGCAGCCAATCAGGCGACAGCGAGATTTGACGGTGCAGTGACATATCTGGCAGCAAAAAGTAATATGTCTGCCAAAATGTAATAGCAAAGTAATAGTGGATTACTATTACTTTATCAACTATTACAATTACTATTACTTTCGAAATGAGATTCACTATTACTGTGAAAAATGTAATCGTTACTATTACTATTGCAATTAACCCAGGTCTGGTAAATATATACAACCAGCATCAACTGGATTTTTCCTTATACCTGTCATGAAAATACATTTTCCATTTTTATTTAGCTACCCCGATGATCTGATGTCAGAAATTTCATAATTTTACAAAACTTTTGGATTCCATCTAGAGCAATAAAACATATCCTCTTTATTTTATTTATTCAACTACTTTATTGAATAATCACAAATATTTCATAAATAATGTTTGTCATTTTTATATATCGATTTTTGCTACTCAACATATCACATCATCGGGATAAGCAGTTAAAGATATTGCATTTTATAACATTCCACAGTCATCAAAGATCATTGGTCATAATTTGATCAAGTAAAGAGGCATTTTCTTCACCTTTAGTAAAAGTGTGCTTCAACACATTTATCATTCTACATACAAAAATATTTTAAAAGATTTAAATTTATAATCGGGTAATTCAAAATCATCACATTTTAATGTGGACATTTCATCGTCTTGACATTCACCGAAGGAACAGATTGAGCTCTGGCTGTTTAAGGATACTGAAAAATGGAACACTTTACTAAGGTTAACATTTCCTCAACAGCTAGGTTTTTACTTATACACCGACATAGATAACAAGAACCAAATATTATGTCTTAATGCAACAGCAACAATTTATTCAACATATAGCAGTAATGGTACTGACACACATGCTATAAATAATCTTAATGATATTGGTATTTTCAAAGCAATGCTGTTAAGGCTCACAAATTTGTAGTGTTGAGCATTCAGTACTGGATTTTTTTATCTATGAATTCTTGACATACTAGAATAGTATTACCAGCTACTTTCATGCAGTTTCATATCTGAAGGTTGTTTCGGCTTTCACTTCATTCATTACCTTTGGAGGTCACTCGGCCCATTTAGCCCACTTTGTGCACAAAAGTGGCCGTAAAACATCAATCATTATCATACAGTTTTCACTGTTCACATCCAACTTGTATATCCAATTCTATATTACACAATTAAAAATGCAAAACATATAGTACTTTTATTTTTAATACTTAATTAAACCAAATGCCATATACATACAGTGCCCTCGTCTATGGCATCTTAATATATCGCAACAAATCCCCGTGTTTTGCCCGAGGCATCATCGGTCGTATTCATGGCCTTGTACAAGTCAGACGTTTTTGCCCAACATTCCTCGTTCTCCTTCCACACATCCATCAAGAGAAATCTGTCCGTCTTCTCATGATATCCAGCGAGCGGGCTGTGATGGCCGTATGTGAAAGACTGGCCTAGTGTTGCCATGTAATAGTTCACTATGATCCCAGCCGAAGAGTTGCTCTGCTTCAGTATGTGCTTGGCTTGTACACGAAACTCGTCCTCAGTGATATCCGATGCATGGTGAATGGCCACCTCAACGTGATGCGCTCTCAGGATGCCATAGACTGCATTCAGATCGAGACCCGAACACTCCTTAATCAATTCTGGTGTGACCACTGACTGTGTTTCAGGCATAGTCAGCAATGACATCTCCTCATATTTGCATTCCATTCGCTGAACCTCGTCTCCTTGTTTTATGTCAGGCTGCTGTGTACCGACCTGCTGAGCTCCTAGCACCATCGCACAGCTTTGAATGCCACAGTTCTGGTCACCAATCTGCTTCTTGAATAAGTGAAACAATAATGGTTGGAATAATCCATCACCCCGTCTAACATCGGCCAACAGTTGCTCACCTTCGGGGCTGTGCAGTGCAACCAAATTGGACATTTCTGCACCTATGATATATTAACTCACAAATGTAAACATACGCCAGAGAAAATCCAACTGTTGTTACAATACAACAAAACTGTGTGGATGCTTGATTAATAAAGACATGCACAATTATCAAAAGAAAAAAATTCAGAATATTTATTTTTATGCAAGTTTCATTAACATAAATAAAGTTAGCATGTTATGTAAATAATAATTATTACTGTTATTATTATCATTATTACAAAAAGATGGGTGAAAAGGTTTACATTATCACTGTCTTCATTATCTCTGGGTGTTTTCCCAAGATCCATGAAAGCTGCCCTTGTAAAACCATTAATAAAAAAACCACACTATGGACTGTAATATTCTAAACAATTTCATACCTGTTTCAAATCTTACATTTTTATCTAAAGTTATAGAAAAGGCAGTTGCTTTCCATCTAAACAAATATTTAATCAATAATAACCTTAATGAATCACTACTGTCTGCCTATAAAAGTGGTCACAGCACTGAAACAACCTTGGTTAGGGTGAAAAATTACATTATGATGTCAATTGATCAAGGTAAACCAGTAATACTTGTTCTTCTGGACCTGTCTGCTGCATTTGATACAGTTGACCATAATGTACTTTTCTCTAGGTTAAAAGACATGTATGGTCTGTCAGGTAAAGTTCTTGAATGGTTTAGATCCTATCTGGAACAACGCTCCCAGAGAGTGTCTGTTCATGGTATTTTATGTGATAGTCAGTTTTAGTTATCTGGTGAACCACATGGTTCAGTTCTTGGTCGTCTGGATTTCATTATGTATACCGTCCTCTTGGGATCATTATGCAGCTCGCATTGTAACAAATACTAGAAAATATGATCATATCACCCCAATTCTTCAAAAACTACATTGGCTACCTGTTAGACAGCGTATCCATTTCAAGATTTTGTTAATAACTTATAAATCTATTAATGATATGGCACCAGAATACCTGTGTGAACTGGTTTCCATTAGAAAGTCATCCCGAAAACTCAGGTCATCCAATCAGATACTATTGCAGATGCCAGTGTCTCGGCTCAAGTCACATGGTGATTGTGCGTTTAGTGTTGCAGCCACCACTTTGTGGAATAGGTTGCCGGCAGATATTAGAAATGTGTCGTCTCTTGAAAATTTTAAATCTCTTCTAAAACACACCTATTTAAGGTTGCTTTCACAGATAATTAATTATTAATATTATCCTTTAAATCAGTACAGGGTTTTCACAGACATATTATTTGGGGTATTATTATATTACATATTATTTGTATAGCGCCTTTGAATGGCTCGTGCTAGTAAGGGCGTTTGTATTATTATTATTATTATTACTACCTGCTACATTGTTCCATAATAATGTTGTAGCTTACAATAAAGAACTACATATGTAATACTTTAATATATTCTTTGTAAGGATGCACTACATGTCCACACCAAACATGGGGTCAATTCCATTTTGTCAATTCCAATTCCACTCAATTCCATTTGGTCAATTCCAATTCCACCTCAAATTTATCAATTCCAATTCAATTCCAAAATTTTCAATTCCAAAATTTTCAATTCCAATATTTTCAATTCTAAAATTTTCAATAACAATTCTGGTTTTTTCCGACTCTTTTTTGCCTAATATTTTTTAACATGAGTAGTTTATATTCCAAGTAGGATTGTCATGAAAGAAATATTTTGCCTGTTCTAAACATTGAACAGGGGTAAATTCCTAAATAGCCTCTATATAGATTACAGCCATGCTATGTGGTGGTGTCATCGTGTTGTGGATGGAGCCCAAGGTATTCAGACCATTTTAATTGGTTAAATGCACATATGCGGTGCCACAGTCAGTGTGCATATTTGATATATATATATATATATATATATATATATAAGGAACAAGAGTTCTGGATCAATTTGATTCCAATATATTGGTAACATCATATGTAAGTGTTAATGTGGTAAAATTAGCGCAAGCCTAACCACAAGGCACTTTTACTAGTTTTAGTAAAGAGGTATTATATCATGTGGTGGATCATAGTCTTAGGTGCATTCCCATGTACGGGTATATTTTCTAATCATCAAAGGTGTGTTTATATTGCACTGTCCAGTAAGGAGCCTTGAAACGAATGTATTTGCTTAGCTCTGCCCAGCAGGGGTCAGATCCTGTATTTACTTTCACAACCCCGCTGGGTACTAAACCAATGACATATGATAATTTTACAAAATCTCTCAAATGGTTATTAAACAGTTAGGTCTGGGGACAGGCTATAGTAGTCACATTTTGAGGAGAGTAGGAGCAAGCTTTTAATTTTTTTGTAGGAAACTTCAAACTCAAAATTTCTTAATTCCAATTCAAAATTTCTCAATTCCAATTCAAAATTTCTCAATTCCAATTCATTTCCTTTTTAAACCATCAATTCCAATTCCGGAATTGACCATCAATTCCAATTAAATTGACCCCATGTCTGGTCAACACACAAACAAAACCCTTAAAAAAAACAGAAAGGGAAACAATCGGCAAATTGGAACAAATATTCTATCTTCCTCAATTTCCGACTTACACAATCCATCTTTCACAAACATCAACTCCATACTGAGAATGCAGTAAACGTAGATTAGGATTGTGGGGAAATACAATTTTTTGTAAATTATTAATCGATGTCTTTGTGGATGTAGATTTAACAATGAAAAGGATGCCCATATAGCTCTGCTGGTAGTGTGCCATAGTCCAAAACTCCAAGAAAAAGTCTGAAACTCAGTGTTGGCCGTATCTGTGGATTGTTTCATTCTATCATCATATTTCTCTGGGTAATACCCTTTATGCCATATATCCCAAGTGTGATCAATGCCAAGTTTAAACAAAGCATTCAGTCACATATTGCCTATAATGAAGACTTTCATCATACATGGGATCAATTCCATTTTGTCACTTCCAATTCCACAAGTGCCTTACAGTAACCTTCTTATGGGTTATATAGGGCGCTATATAAATTTTGTATATTATTATTATTATTAGCTGCCAACATCTGCCAGGCTGTTTATGAACCCGACTGATTCCTCTCACAGCATCACTGAAGGTCTCTTAGCTTAAACGCTACCTTACTGTTACTATAAATAGCTTTTGCTGGAGAAAATTGACCTCTCACAATTTAAATTGATCAATTAGCAATTCCAATTCTGGAATTGACCATCAATTTTGAGCTATATTATTATCAGTCCACTTGGTTATTTTCATATAATTATCAACCAAGAAAACTTTTACCCACCTTGGATGCTGGGTGGGGACCTAATTCGCACCCCATTCTAGGGGTATAATTTACACAATAATTCATCACAATTCAATAAAGTATTGGCCTTCTGATTTTAAAGTTCTGCATTTTACCTCTAAGACCAAATTAGATCCCCAGCACCAATATTCTCAAGATGTCTGCTGATGCAGAGCTCCTCTATATAGAAAGTCTATAGATCCACATTAATCATTTAACTAGCTGCCTCCATAAAAACTAAACTCAACCTTTTTAACAACCTTCTTAAATATCAGTTGTCAGAGTAGTGTGCTAAAAAGTGGGTTTGCTCTGACTGCCAAGGATCACAGGTTTGATCCCATCAAGGGGCGAATTTTCCAGGGAGTAATTTCTCTGTTCACAACATTGTGCGTGGATAATAGATCATGAAACGGAAGAAAATCAATCAATCACCTAAGGCCTGGGCATGATACTGATAGTTTATTTAATAAAGTCTTAACTGTGTGATGTTGGAAAATAATCATATAATGATATTGAAATTAGTACAGGATTGAAAAACGAGCAGCTCAATTTTTCAAGCAACTCGACCCCTGGACCTGGTGGTTAAGCCTTAGTTATACTCGCACAGAGCCAGAGGAGCAAACCCGAAACCGTATAATGTGTATTCAACCAGAACCAGAACAGAAGCGGAACTCTGTACTCCCAATTTAGTTTGACATCACATTGTCATAGATCTATACAATTCTGAGATGACAGATTTATAATGTAGCATTACAATTTTGACAGATCTGTCAAATTGTGTTAGGGGTAGACCTAGACTCCTATATCATATGACTAGCAACTAAGTTCACTATGGAAAAATTTAAATTACTAAGTTAGTCTATTTACTGAAAGTGTACGCGTTTCACTGGGCGATAATTAGACTACTAGTCCAGTGTCTAGCAAATCACCAAATGTTTTTAGATCAATAAACTTTCGCTTCAATATTTTATTTCATTCATCAGTATGTATTTCTCACAGTACGCGTGTTACCTTTGAATGTCAATCAATATATATCTAATTCCACAAAAAAATAAAGTTTCATAAGTCTGGAAAACTAAAAACCGCCGGAGATATATTTGGACCTTTGTCAAATTGTCCCTTAGCGAAAACGTCACCATTTATTTCATACTTATGCTTATGATCTTCTGTGTCTAGTTTAGGCTTAATTAGATATATAGTTTGTTAACGGATAGTGACATACCTTGGGTTGACTCCGGGTATTATCTAACCTTGATTTAAAGGCATTTAGACTTACTGATTGTTGGCTGTATTTCCATCGACTCCATGCCTCGTCTGGCCTTGATTTAAAGAGCTAGTATTCATGCACTATTTATTCCGATGGTGATTGATTTATTATCAATCATGCAAACACCTAATTCCAGCGTGGTCCTTCTTTATTGGGTTTCCGTTTGGGTAGTTTCAGCTTATCTTCGTATTCCGTGGGCGCCTCTGTGGTCTAACGGTAGCGTGTTGGATCACCGATCGCTACCACACGTGTTCGATTCTCGGCGTGGGCATATCTGAAGGGTTTTTCGTCTTTGACTTCGCCTCATTACCGTTGGAGGTCGCTCGGCCCATTTAGCCTATCATGTGCACAAAAGTAAAACATCAATCAATCAACGCATTTTAATTTGGACCATTTCCAGTAGGTTGGGCGCCTAAGTGGTCTATTTGGTAGCGCGGATGATCACAGATGACTATCATCTGGGTTCGAATCTTGGTGTGGGCACGTCTGAACTGATGGGTGTTTCATATTTGACTTCATCTCATTACCTTTGGAGATCGTTCGGCTCGTTAAGCCTACCGTGAGGACAAAGGTTGTCGTTTTTATCATCTTTCCAGTTTGGTGGTGTCTTTGTTGTAGGGGGGCATTCAGGCTGCATTAATTGGCATTTTCGAGGTGGGGTCGAACTAGTGGCATATATATATATATATATATATATATATAGGCTGGTCACAGGCTGAGCATCAAAATAGGAATATCTCCTGAGTATCAAGCCCAATATTAAATTTCCTTTGTTGACTTGGTTTTCACAGTGTTGACTGAAGTTTAATTCATGGACACACAGATCTTTTTTTCAGTCTGAACTTTCGTAATTCTCATGGTGTTCAGGATTGGCTTGTGCGATACCTTTGTTTTAGGTTTTTTTCTTCCTGTGTGCATTATCTTACATTTATTTGCATTAAATTTCTGTTGCCATTTGATACTCCACTCTTGCAGTGCAGTAGTCTTCCTGGAAAACAGTTGAATCTGTCTCACTATAGTCTTGAACAGTTTTGTGGCGTTCACAAACATTATGATTAATCTGTCTAGTTGCTATCTCTGGCATATATAGCATATGAATCGAACCTTTGCTTTGGTAATTATATCAGATTGCAATCTGCGCTGTTTAAATTGATTTTCTTTTCTTTTTTTCCATTTCATATCATCTTCGAGAATTAGAATAAGTAGCTACAATAATACCTTGATACTGGATATATAGAATGTATAGAAGCCTAAAATACCTACTGCCTAATCCGATCGTTTCTAAATTTCTCATTTTCAATTATTTAGTTGTTATGGTAGACTGTAACTCCACTTCACCAAAATGTGTCTAACCTTGAACGCATTTAATGGTGGTCTGTGGATCATTTTATGGGGGGGGGGATTCCATCAGCGTTGACTCTCTCACTGAATAGCGCCTATCGGATGCATATAAACTTGCATATACTTCTTAAACTAGTTAAAGAACTTCTAGTCGTGGCCTCCAGTGTTGGACTCTCTAACATGTAGTGAAGAAAGTACTTGCAATGGCTTCACTCTGTCTGTACCATTTATTCTTATCCACCTGCAGCATGCCCCCCCCCCTTCTCTGCGATACTCCTGCGATGGCAGTGCTCGTGATCTTAGCATTTCCCAGATGGGATCGAGGTGCTTCAAGTTGGGAATCGGGGTAGTAGCTCGTCTTTGGAATTTGTGCAGCTCCACTTTATCTCGTCTGAAATTAGGGTGCAAGAGAGAGTAACCATGCATATTCCATAATGATTTACCCGACACACAGGCCACACACAAGCAGACACACTGCGATGATTAACGATTTATTTCGTTCAACCAATTTTGTATGAAACAGCCACGAGGTTTGGAGGCCATGGATCCAGGGTTTATTTCCGGTCTCATATTACCTAAGTTTCCGTCCAGCACAGACATACAAATTTATACCCCGCCACCAGTATTAATAATAATAATAATCCCTATACTACATATTCCAGATGAGGCATGTCCATTGTTGTAAAGTATCGAGGAACTGTAATCTTATCGAGGCATGTGAAGATTGCCCCCTCAATGACAAGCATGTCTACTGCATTAGTAATATGTTGGTGAAATTTGAGTTTCTCATCTATGAAGACTCTGGTGTTTCTCATTTGTTGTTATCTCTAATGATGTTTTGTCCATTCTTTACTTAAGTCTTTTGTTTGTGTTGCATAATTGGAGAACTATACACTTTATTCCCACCTCTGGGAATATTCCATCAGTCTGACCAAGTTTTATTGTAAACTAGTCTTGTCGTCCGTGGTCTGTAATGCCTGGAAACATACGTACAGTGCTTCTCACGGCATCTGGGAAGTCATGAATGAAAATCATGAAAAAGATTGAGCCCAATGACACAACCCTGTGGGAGGCTGCATCTGAGTAGAATCTGCCTGCGACGAAAGCTACACGTTAACAACAATTCTCTATCTTCAACCAGGCAAAGCGTCACTTATCCATTTAGGTAAATTGCCAGTGGTGCCGTAAGATTTGAATTTCTTGATCATCTTCTGATTGGGGACAATGTCAAAAACATTGCCAAAGTTTAATTATAAATACTTGGCGGTAAACTGCATGTAATCCATGAGTGGGTCGCAATTAATATCCAATAAACAATGAACGCTTGAAATTTGTAAACAATAAATGCAAACGTTATGAAGACACGATGACATTTACATTGACATAGCAAAATACATGCATGTTTAATACATGAATGACTAAAATACCCAATTAACATAGTATGAAGTAATAATTTAGTGGTGAATACCGATTATTTAGCTGTAGGTTAAAGACACATTTCATTGCAAAGAATAGTTCACACGTGTTGTTAATTTAATTTGCTAAAAATTGTGTATGACCAATAAATATGTATGTTCTATTTAGATATGCAGCTTTCAAGAATTATTGGTGTGGAGTAGAATATAGCAAATAAAAACACCGTTTTCAGCAAGGGTTTCAGTACATCTTCAATATCTATCAAGTAAGTCAGTTTTAGGTGTCTAACTAACCAATAAAAGAGTAGAACCACAACTATGACGGATACTTTTGTAACTTTATTTATGTCATTGTCTGCAGATGTTTTACGTTATATATATATATATATATATATATATATATATATATATATATATATATATATATATATATACAGAGAGAGAGAGAGGGGGTCCCCATTTAGAATACTTGCTTGCAGTGACCTAGTCTATACTTGTCTATACCTTTTAAAACATGATATATATTTCATTCGCACTTACTTCAGAAAATACTATGCCATTTTGTGACAACTCTACGAAGGGGTATTATTTAACGAATCAGCTTTTATGTTTTGCTACATCAGTTTGTGTGAGGTGTTTAGTAGAACTTTATATCTCGCCATGTCTTCAACCGAGTTGGTAAGTTGACTCTGAAAAGTCAAAACTTTTGTCGTAGATGTAACCGAATGATCTGATATGTAGCGCATAATTTCCATCCCCAATTAATTGCTTGTACATAAAAGCTAAATGAATGTGCATGTCGATCGATGCATCAACAGAGGTGGTATTATTAAAATTGACATTGAGCGCGTTCTGAAATCATTAATTCAGGTTTGCAGAGGGTGATCTAGCTGTCCAGATTGTATATTTGTACGTGACAGATATCAGGTGATTGTCAGCTGCTCAACAGACATCCGATACAGTAGCAATTATGTGGATGAAGGTAGAAAACAATCGCGGAAATGCATTTTTCATGATTACCAACCCATTCTCGTCTGTTTCTCACTTTCTGTTACGTCCCCATTTTTTTTAAAAGTTTTTATATAGAATAGATGATGATTGATGATTAGATCTAATTATGAAATAAATTTCTCCCGACCTGCGTGCCTGATTTCTTGCATATTGTTTGCTGTGGGTGATGTATTGTGCATTATACCTACCAAACTGTGCTTGCGTGTGTTGTTCAGTAATTGTACCTGGAGTGGTAACGGGTTGTTTCATCACTATTACCAGTTCATCACCAAAAGAAAATATCATTTTATTGCTTATGAGAAGTCCTTTCATTGCCAGCTAAAAGTTGTTTCGTTGCCTACTGAAAGATCTTGTTGTTTTTGTTGCCATCATTAATTATTCTAAATCACATACATACACATACATTTTTTATTTACTTTATATTATAATCTTAATACATATTATATGGGAATAAAGTGCATACATAATGACATTCAAGCTAATTTTCAAGTTTTGTGTTTCAATTACTTTTTCATAATTTATCAAATTGGCAAATTTATCAATTCAGTTCTATATATATATATATATATATATATATATATCTGTCAGCAGCACAAGGTATTCAGCAAATATGTTGAACATATACCAGTATATACATGCACTGATGCAGTCTTTAAAATTGTATAAATTAATCCAAGTGCTCCATACAGAGGCCATGCAAGATATAATGTTGCCCAAAATTTAATAAATCACAGGAAATTATTACTAAATCATGGGTCTGAATTGATAGCAGGAGATATTTTGGCTAAGGAGTTGTTAAAACGATGTGCACATATGACTAGGCCCTCTGTATTTTATATAACTGGTCTATGCAATTTTTACTTGTGCTTCCTTTATTAAACCATTTTATTCAGTTGTGTGCTTTAGCTTGTCCTATTTCTGTCAATTGATAGCTATATAGCTATTAATTATCGCTGCAATGACTTTTGGTTGGTGACGAAACAACCTTTTTTATTGGCAACAAACTGGTAGTGGTGATGAAACAACTTGCAACCCCTGGAGTGTATCATCCACCAGTTGGTAGATAAGGTTGATGGTATGTGACAGTCATGCCCCATTCATTTTGACCTCTTGCATACAGTCCAGTTGATTTTGTCATTTATCTGTACTTTAAGTACACTTTATTTTGTTATGATTTTGGTTACCCAACTTCCCTGGAGCTCTTGTTTTAAACATAAAGATGACATATCAATAATTTACTGTGTTTTCAACGTTTCTTAATAAACTGGCATGATGTTTGAATGAAAAGTTTATGTTTAACATTTCGTTTATTACTGAAAGGTGTTCGGAATATTTTCCACAACTATCATAATTTTAGATCAGTTACAAGGTCACGTTTTTGACACATATTTTAAGGTAATAGGATAAAAGGAGTATCTTAAATTAATCATTTATCAACTATAGCATTATCTAAACTATGATAACTTGCTTTTACTTTATTTTAATAAAAGGATTTTGTTTTTAATACAAAGGTGTTTGCTTTTGAGTTATTTACATCTCCTTTTGAAGTTTTGTATGTTAAGAAACTTGGTGAACTTGAGAAAAGATAATTATATCTTGGAACAAATTGATATATACACTACATGGACTGTACCTCATCTTCCAGCAACATTGTTCAGGTGGTGTGCATATTGATAGTTATTGTCTTTGTGACACAAAATCAGCATTTTTCACCAATGCTAATTGGTCTTTTGAGTTTGGCATCCAGTGTGATAAGTTGTTTTTGGTAGAACTTGTGTGATGATATTCTACCAGTTTTGATGGAAAGGGGGATCTGTCAGTAATTAATATGGCACCCATTTACTTAGCTATGTTGACTATCTTATTTGATGTAGGTGATTGTCCTCATGATAAGCAGCTGTGATATATAAGTGTTAGACCAATTTCTGGCAATATGATTGGCTGATTATAGATGTGTCAGACATCCAGAATTGGAATTGATGGGCAATATTGGAATTGCTTATTTAAAAATAATGGAATTGATAAATTTGGAATTGAAGTTTGCTACAAAAAACAATTAATTTACCATTTATTTTTTTAATTCTGACTTATTTCTTCCATAACAATCCTATTTGGAATATAAACTACTCGGAGTAGGTATTCCAAGTAGACATTTGGGGTACCTACTCATGCTAAAATGTAGTAACTAAAAATTGGAATTGGAAACTTTGATTTGGAATTGACCCTGTGTCTGATATCTGTACAAAATAATGAACTATGTGCTTCTTATAATGTTGTCATGAAATTGTGTTGTATTTCAGTGGCTTTTCTTTTCACTTACGTCTTTAATGTATTTGTCACATGATTTTTTCACCAGTCTGTTGGTGCTATAGATGTGGTATTGTTATAATTAAGGCATGGTCTAACCTGTCAGTAATATATATATATATAAAACCCATCCAGTACAATTACAGGTGTTATTTTATGGGCAAAGCCATATGATAAGGATGGTGGTGATTGTTCATTTCTGTAGCTTAGATCAACTAGTACTAGACACATGCTGTGGAAGAATTTACTGTGGAAAATCTTCTAAATTTAACATCTCCAATGAGTCCGATCCAAGTAATTGGGTGCTAAGCATCTGCATATATCTGCTTCTTGGCTATAATG
Organism: Paralvinella palmiformis; assembly: GCA_025642065.1. NCBI lineage: Eukaryota > Metazoa > Annelida > Polychaeta > Terebellida > Alvinellidae > Paralvinella > Paralvinella palmiformis. The sequence goes on along the minus strand of JAODUP010000337.1, from coordinate 634,139 downwards.
GTTTATGCTAGAGTGGGGTCAGACTGTGTATGTCATATTGCAGAGATCTTTCTAAAAACATGATATTTATTTGAGACTATCATGTGAATGATGCTTCATGTTTTTATAAATAATTTCTTGCAAAGAAGGATAAATGGAGAATTTGATTTGTTTTGGGGGGACTTGCCTTTTTGAATGAAAATTCCCACTTTAAAAAAATTAACATAACATGGCCATAAATGATAGTCGTTTCGCCAAGTAAACAATTAAAGAAATATCTATACAATGAGATTTTCAATAAGTTTCCTGTTAATGTGACTTTATGGCTAAAACAGAAGCGATTTCTTGATAAAAATCTGAAGTAAAGTAAATTGCATCATAGGTCAGAGAGTATGAAATATTTGCTCAAAACCTGTGCCAGCCACCAGGTCTAATATTATTCGAAGTAAACTTGACCTGTCAGACAAAATGTTTGATTTTTGTATAATGGTTGTCAATGTTTTTGTGCCAAATAAGTATCATTAATCAGGGAGATCATATAGTATGCAATTTTTTAGTGGACTGTCCTGTAGCGCTCCAAGTTGAGGATCCAGATTTTGGTGTTACTGTTGACTGGGTATTGATCCACCTCACCTGATCATTTAATTTCTGTGGTGAATAGCTTTACTGCCAACTATGCCAAGTGTGATGACTACTGAGTGTAAATAAAGCACTTGCTCAAATACTAGTATTTTACTACCCTAATTGTTGCTTTCATCCTCATCTTTAAATATTATCTCTGTCATCATCAGCCCTGTTCATGATCCTGACTAGATACTACTGGAGGATCTAGCAGATGATCTCCAGGTTTTGTGGGTACCCGACTGTTAGTGTTACATAAGTGAATGGCTTTTGTGTGATTAAACTGTCACACCATTATCTACTGCTGTCAGATTCAAAAGCGACCACCACCAGTTAATTTTATTATGAGCATAACCTCGGAAGATACCAGATTTGTAGTATGGATACAATGTAAAAACGTGGCAAATTTGGGTTAAAAATGTAAACAATAACTGATAGGTTCACAGGCAGAATTACTCCATATTAATACTAGCCACAATGCTTGCTTTATCATTACCTCTCATGGCTACCAACCTGGCAAAATGTGTACCTGCCTTGGGCATGGTATTCTGTCTGGGCAGTTAATTCACATGCTGTGTGTTTTCACATAGGTTTATGGTTTGTGTGAGATGTTTATGTGGAAAATGGCTATGTCTATGCTTTATTCCGATAATGCTGCTAATATATATTAAGTAACAAATGGTACAATGCTAAGTTTGAGATAACATTTGTGCTAGATACCATATAGTATACAATCTAATAAGTAATATATTGTGTCACAGCTTTTAATTATTTATTTTGTTACTATAAATTATAATATGTTAACTTTCCATGCCCTTTGAGTATCGGACAACGTTTTGTTTTTATTTGTGAATAAATCACAATATGTGATGTATATATAGTTGTATTAAAATGTCATATTTATTCCATTGACAATATAGATTTTAACTGTGTGAATACTGGAACTTTTGATTGATTGTTGCTAACACATTTGTCTTGTGTACTTTCTCCTGACTTTGATACTTCGAACATTCTTCAAATCTAAGTAAAAAATTGCATTTCTCTAAAAATAAATTAGGTCTATAAAGGCATAGAACAAAAACGTTATGTTGATTAGCAAAAAAAAGAGTCAGTAAAGCAGTGGGTGGAGAGTTTGGCCAGCAGCTACGAAAAGCCACTGTGACATGCTTAATGCAACCTGTGTCGATATAAGCCACCAGAAAATAGGTTAAAATGACACATTCAGATGTGCTGTTTTGAAACCTGTTAACGGTTAGAAGACTTGAATTTGAAATAATTCAGGTTGATCAAATTATCAATATTCTTGGAGAGAAGGTTGTCAATTTCAAAACCATAAATAAGAACAATATTTTTTCACGATAGATCTAGTGCTTCAAAAGCAAATGTCTGTGAGCTCAAATGTATGGAAAAAGTACGCAGTTTCGTCAGTTTTTTTTTACTGCACTGTGTCAAAGTTAATAGAATATCAAGAAGCATGTTCACACTTTTCAGAGCCTGCTGTGCACTAAATACATCAAATGTATATATATATATAGAGAGAGAGAGAGTGGGGGGTGACCATCCATGAAATTTAAATGACATACAATGTTTCACTTAGCTAAAGAACACCCACTTAAAACACCAGAATGGATGGCTTTGTGTAAATAATTCTTTGGTCATTCTCTTGTTTATATGTGTAGACCTATCAACAACAGGGTCTAATGTAATAATCCTGCTCCTTCTATTGACTTTACTAGAACTTACAAGCGTATTTATTCTGCTCGCTAAATGGCTGCATTATGACGACAGTCATGTACCCGTAGTAATACAGTGATAGATGTTGTTATGAACAAGTGATAGTGGGAAATGTATCATCGATGTCCTCCCAGCTAGACTAGTTATATTTAGTTTGTAGGCTAATATGTTTTTGATGTCTAAAATAGACTCCCATTGCCCCCAGTTGGATTATAGATCATTCACGTCACAAAATGGTAGTATGTAAGACATGCGTGTGTCAACGAATAAGTAAAAGAGTAAGTGGATTGGATGCCTCCTGGGGTGTAGGAGATAGGAGAGAATGGGTCGTTTACGATTTGAAGTTATTAAATTGGTTCAGGATTTATAGTATTATTTTCTTCTAGCGAGGATATTTGAAATAGTTAAAGTTATCCATTTATACAGCAGCTGATTCTCTCCCCCCCCTCCCCGCCCACATCATTTTCACCAGCTCCTTAGTATGTCATTATCCCACATCATTGTAGGCCTTTGTTAATTGCCTACGGTTATCTGTGGTCTGTGTTTATCCGACATCATACAGTTATGACTGACGATATCACATTTCCTGTGTCTCGTCTTAGTCTTTATTATTATATCACATTGATTTATGGTTACTTAGTAATGTGTAAAAGGGAAGAATTCATAAGTGATAACTACAGTAGTCATTGGTATTTAACAATTGCTGTTTGTCCGTATAGATTCCACCCACCTACAAGCATCAATGAAAATACAGTATTATTGTTGTCATGATTCACTTGTAGCATATCCAGATTGAGGTCATCCATATTTACATACACATATATAAGATACCAGGATTCACTTCATTATTAAACAGATATCAGTTACCTGGCTGTGACTGAGAATAGATCCAATCTACAGTTCAGAATACAAACGTCTAGTGGATGGGAAAAAAATGTAACTGACCCATTTATTCTTACTCCCTGTGTGTGTGTGTGTGTGCCAAATGGTTATGTTTGGCCATGTATCAAGCTTGTATGTGTTTTAGGTGAATTCAGCTGTTTGATGTTTTTTAGTCTTGTCTCTGTGGGTGTCTGGTATGTTAAGCATGTCTGAGCTGCTTACAGTATAAACCAGCCGGCAATGGCTTCTCTGACTTTTCTGGTAAGTGAGCATCACTAAGAATATCATTAATCACAAAGCTTCGGATAAGCTCTCATTCTAGGTATTCAATTTACTCGTCTGGTGACTGGCTTTCCAGATGAATATATATATATATTTTTCAGGTGGCACCTACCATTACCATTGCTAGTAAATAAATGATGCGCTTCATCCTAATGCTGATTCCTGTTGTCAGTTTTCATTTCTTGATCAAACCTTTGTTTTAACCAGCCATAGGTGTGTTAGAGAAACCTTTGGTATTATGCTTTGTATGATAAATCCAGTATCTTAAAAATTGATTGCTAACACAATGCCTGGCAACAATGTTCAGCGAGCTAATTATAATCTGTTAATGAGAAAACTGCTTACGATGAAAACTTGCTGTTTTGCTATCGGATTTAATGATAAGACTGTTATTATTAATACAGAGTAATCCGTAGGTCTGGACTGCATCTTATTTATTTCTGTGCTAATGTATAAATCTGAGAATTGGTAAGTCTGTGTGTGTGTTTTCAGGTCTATTCTTATTTAATGTACACTGAATAAACATATACGACTGCACTAATGGTTAATACTAGTAACTTGGGCTGTGAATGTGGCCTTTAGTTGAGTTTTTGTCTGTGGAATTAGATTTAGAGGGATAGTATTAGTAATGTATTGGAGAGTTATTAAATTTTTAGAGTGGTTTGTTTTGAATGATCTCTCCATAATTAATATAAAATTTGTATTAATTATGGATATATATTATAAATTAATACATTATTAAAGGTCTGATACTAAATAAATGCTATTCAATTATGACATAAACATCAATTTGTAACTTAGGTATTTATTCACTCTTTATATTAATACAGTTGTATATATTTAGGCCCCTTTTTAGATTTGGTGCATCAGACTTTTTTTGTGTGGTTTGGTGTTTTTATCTGCTTTCTAACGCATAAATGTTTTATCTCAAACTACTTTGACAGCTGTCAGAAACACTAGGCTATATTTCCTATAGCCTAGTATTTACTGATCACCCGTTTTAAAGTGTTTATATAAGTAAATATGAGATAAAATGCCAGATAAGACTGTTTGTCATATTAATAAGTTTCTTCGGTGACCCATTGCACATTTGATGATGCTAATGCGAATTTTTTGTTTCCAGGCTATTCCTATTGCTGTGGGTGTGGGGGTGGTGATTGTAACAGCCGTGCTAGCCAAGATCTTTTTGTTTGGTAACAAGAAGAAGAAGAGTCCAGTGACATTGATTGACCCACAGGTCAAATACCCTCTGAAGCTTGTAGACAAAGAGGTATGTCAAAGATTGTGCTTTGTTTTCATGTAAAAGTTTGTTTAATTTAATTATGTTAATTTGTTAATATGTGTAAAGTTAGATTCTGGACAAAGGAGGTTAATCTGAATGTTTATCTGGAATGGACATCCATCGAAACCGCTCCTGGAAAAGTTATCACTGAATCTGATGGTTGATCATTATCAACATGTCCTTTAGAATTCTAATTGAAAAATAAATGCAGAAATTCAAATAAATAGATTTATTACACACTTAGAGATTGACGTATTACACATACACCATCTAAGCTATCTAGCTGTTTATATATAATGGGTGAGGGATAGATATTGGAGGTCCACAAATCCTTAATATGTTTGTTTAATTAGGATAATGTTAATTTCACTTGCAAAACAAAAGTTGAACAGTGTGAATTTGGAGGCAGGAAATGCTTACAATGAACTGCATAGCATCTAAGTACCAGAGAGTTTTAGAGCCCTATTTGGATTTCAAGCCTTACACCTTTCCATTTTAATATTAATCAGTGGTGTTATAAAATTTCACCTTCCAGAATATCCCTCTTTTTTAAGTTCACTTGTTCTTATTTCTGCAAAGATAACTTTACACGTTTCAGATATGTTTCCTATAATATAGTATGAATTCAATTATGTTGTAAGGTAGGATCTCATCTGAGACTACAGTGTTTTTCAAAGACCTTTAGACATCTATGGAGTAGGGGTAATCGGCTGACATCAGTAGTTTCACTTCATGTTTGATTAAAATCATGCTGATCTTTTCTTCAGGATTTTCTGTGTCTTCAGTTGCATTTAAACCATCTTTTATCAGGTTATTAGCCATGATACAAGAAAGTTCAGATTTGCTCTGCCATCTCCTGAACACATCCTTGGGCTTCCAGTAGGTGAGTGTGCAATTGTCCATATTTTTGGCTGATGTTGCATCCTTAAAATCTATGCTTTATTCTGTACTGTCATTTGTTTACCAATAGACATTCGTCAATCCGCTAAGATACGCTTTATGCATAAATGTCATGTGTTTTGTCGTCTCTCTGCAGGTCAGCACATATTCCTTAGTGCCAAGGTTAATGGTGAGTTGGTGATCAGAGCATATACACCCGTTACTAGTGATGATGATCACGGTTACATGGATCTTGTTGTTAAGGTAATGATTTTCAGGTTGTCACTAACTGTAGGTACCGTAGGTCCTGGCCATTAAGCGGATACTTTGTGTCAACATTTTGACCCTAACTTTTGGGGCTTAATGGGTGAAGTATTAAACTAATAAAGTAATATGCTGCTATAAACCAAATGGAATTTCTGATTTATTGCCTGGAGCCTGTCATAGGTAACACATCCTGGTGTGAAAGGCGCATATAATAACAAACCTATCTTATAGGATTTACAGAGAAATTAGCTTTATTGGTAATTTAACAATATATTTATTTATTTGTATGATAATAGGTGGATAATAAGAGAACGTATTTAAAATTCTTACACCTTGTATATAATATAAAGTATTACCATGTATAGTTCTGTCTAGGAAATAATCAAACCACTTGTTAGAAGTAAGGCTATTTGTCTTGTATATACACTAGTAACATCCAAAGGGAAAATTGAGGAATGAACTAATCTATCAGTGGCTTTGATGGAAGAAATTTACATTATAGCCTGTTTGCACCCTGACATGACCTATTTCACAGAACATTACCACAGCACAATGACATCATGTACCATACTTTATTTCCAACTATATTCAGTGGTCGAGAGAGCGGTAGTCTGAGGACTACCCAAAATTTGGTCGGCCTACCGACGTTGGCGTCCACGGTAGCCTGATGGGTTACCACCAAATACGGGAATAATTCTAATCTTCCACAACGACGCCTACTTACCAAAATATAAAACAACAGTGACAGTGATGGAGAAACTTATGGAGCAGTTTATCCAAGTGAATTAGTTATACATTACAACAGTTTATTGTTAATAATCGTCATTGAATATTATTATCACATAGATATTAGTTACTAGGGATATTTGTGGACTACCAGCTAGCTTTAAAGACTACCAGATTTACCAGCCAGGTTGTCTTCCTGACTACCATAATTATTTGAGTTATTTTTAACCCTGTTGGTCAGTTGTAAACAATTCACATCTGAACTCATCATATCATCCTAAGTTCATCTTTTATCTGGTCAGTGCATACTGTTGCGACGTCACGTGATCACGTCTAGCCCAAAATGTTAGACGGCAAACAGCCGTCATGTAATCTAGGTTAGACTTCATTTCCTCAGGCAATTAGCTGATCAAGCCATACCTCAAAATGAATTGTTGTGGTTTCTAAATTGAAAAGATTCACATGTTTAGCGCTTTTGTGTTAGGTTTATCTCTGAACTCCATTGTAGTGGCTTCTAAATGGACTTCACATCATTTAAGCATTTTGTCAATTTCATTATTATCTCAGTGTGGCGTGTGGATTTCAGAGGAATTTTATTTTTAACCAGTTAGAAAGACATTTTATAAGTAATTTCCATGGTATAACATTGTTAATAATTTGATGTGAAAGTGTAAAAAAACCGGAAATGAGTATTTGTTTCTGTGACACCTTTGCCTATGGTAAATGATGGTTTGCAACTCAACTTATACATCAATTCAGTGCAGTTTATAAACACAGTTTGTCTTAGATATGAGATCACCTTAAACATAAATATATATATAGTAGTTCTTTCTTTTTGGCATTTATTTTACTTTCTTTTGAACAGTAAGTGACTAAGTGCAATTTATAACTTACTACAGTATTGTATAACAATAATTTTTATTGTTAGTGTTCTAACTGTTATAATACCTAATTATTTTATTTCATATTGCATAAAAATTACTAGATGTATATATATATACGAGTGTGTTACTGGCCTGGCATGATTTTTAACAGTAGTCACCATTTCTTATCCTCACCTTACAGGTTTACTTCAAGAATGTCCATCCCAAGTTTCCCGATGGTGGTAAGATGTCACAGTACCTGGAGAACATGGAAATAGGAGATTACATGGACGTGCGTGGCCCTAATGGCTTGCTGCAATATGCTGGCAGAGGTATATTTTGTTATACTGTAGCCATGGTTATAAATATGAATTAATATGTAAAGTGTAGATTTAATATAAACATTGTTTATCTGTGTGTCATTTTAGTAACGTTAAAGAATGAATTTATGTAGAGGTTAAATTTCTGTGTATGAAAACTCGTTAAAGCATGGACACACTACTGATTGTAAATGTAAATACAATTGAGTCTCGTTTAATGGCCAAATATGTATTTACATATGCAGTAGGTAGGATATATGTGTGTGCTCTCTCTCTCTTTCATTTTATTTCTATAAGATAAAATGATTGTTCTTTGTCCATATCATAGTCATGCTGTACTAAAGCCGATTCCGGATTGGTGACAACAGATTTAGTGATTCAGTAGGAACCCCAAATCGCTGACAAAGTTATTTTGCTGACTCGATCATAATATCATCATCGAGAACACAGAGTCTAGATATCATGTCACGGATTGTCCTTTAACCACTTGCTTTTGGAGTAGGTTTAGCAATGTTGTTGGTAGTAGAAGCTGGAATGTTTAAAAGGTTATTGGAGTCATCCGGCTGTTAGCCGGTATCAGTTTACTGACTTGGATGTTCAAATTCTTTTACTCTGAGATTTGGACCTTAGTTAATATCAGCCAAAAGTGGTTCTTCCATTTTATTCTAGTTTTGGCATGTTTGACAAACATTACTTCCATATTTGTGGTGCTTTAGTGTTAGAGACCTGCGTTGACTCAAATTTAAGCTGGCCAAGCACACAAAGTAAAACTGAGTTTATTTGGATAATTACACTTTTGAAACACTGAAAATAAGGTGAGGCATCCGATGTCAGACAGTTGGGAAAACATTAGCAATTAATAGCGAACCGACAAGAACTCCAAATGAGACACGAAACACTGTTTCTAACCTTTTGTCACAGTCATTGGCACCTTTTAGAAGCTCATTCTGTGACTGCCATCACATTTCTTTCCAGCCAGGAATAAAACGGTTAAAGGGGGGCTGCTCAGATGAACCAATATTCGATTATAATTGATTTTTGGTTCATAGAATTTGTCTTTGGAACTAGAAAATTTAATATCTGGAGATAATCATTTGTACTTAAACGTTTCCAATTATGTGAAAATCCAGTTATCGGAGATCCTTATAATGAGACTACACTGTATTTGTGTGGCAATAATCAGAGCTTTCTGGATACTCTTTAAATAGATTTTAATGTCAAACCGATAGTTTTCCTGGGGCCTCCCAGCGATATAAACTGTTTTGCTAAATTTGTCTTATTGTAGGTGTGTTCAACATCAAACCCGACAAGAAATCACCACCTGCAAAGAAGGAGATTAAGAAGCTTGGAATGATAGCAGGTGGTACAGGTAGGTTAACTGTGTGAATGAAACTCATCGTGTTGCTCTGGTTTCTTGGTAATTCTTCACAGTGACGATCAAAACTGTTGATATCCTTTCTACCACGGCCACTACATACAAATAGCAATGGTATAAATGTAGCAGACCTGTCTGTCTGTCTATCTGCGATAAAGCCTCTGCTCTGCCATTCATAATTCTGCTTTGTCTGAGATGAGTCTTTGATGTGAAAAGGCCACTGGCAAAATAAAGATAAAGAGTAGAATATCAAAGATAAATCTGGTTGATTTAAAACCAGTCCCATCCTCGTCATAACATCAAATGTGTAATAACACCAGGTGAGTGAGTGAGTGAGTGAGTGAGTGACTGAGTGGAACTCCACACGCAGCTCACTTTCTCTGTTGATGTTCTTTGGTAAATGGAGTTAGTTTCTTGTCAAGTATTTCAGTGTCCGGCTAACTGGAGATGGTACACCGATTTGTCTAAGATTTCAGTCTGTCATCCTTAGACAGAGTGTGAATGTGATGTCTAAACACATTCGTATAGACCAGCGTATAAAAGGCTTGGCCTGATTTCATCCACTCTATTGTAATGCTCCATTGGATTGTCATTGTCTGACCGCACTCTGTTTTATGGGCTATGAATGAGATTGAATGGCTATGAATGAGATTGAATAAAGCCGGTTGGTGATTATTGATAAATGGCCGCCACAGTATTATGTTATGATCTGTACATGGAAAGCACATGGAACAAGGACATCACAGTGAAGTAAGCACACTGTCTATTCTAGCCAAAGGGACTTGGTAGAAGACTGTTGGCAGCCCATAAATCTTTAAGTACATCACTTTAGCTGTTGTGTCCTAATTGATAATTGATGCTCTTTATGTCAGCAAAAATACAAAACAGATTATCAATATGATTAAATAATCAGTGTCCATATATTAGTTTCCCCACGATTATTTTCACTTGCAGTTTAATATGATCCAGATCAGTAGATGTTACCTCCTTATCTGAACCCTTATCTAATCCGTTATGTTCTGGCTACCCACGATACTGAATATTTGTTATAACTGAATGACGCAATGACTGGCTATGTTACTGCTTCATAATTGCATGCTCAGCATATGATCATCAGTGTTTAACAGTGTGACATTTATAAGTCTTTGTTTAAGGCCTAACGCTGGCTGATTATAACCTTTTAGTTTTACGCTGACAATAAACATGAAAATATCCACAATAAATAATATATTTATATGCAAAATTGCCCTCTGGGACCAGAAAATGTTTCATTTACCACAGACACCTTGAACTAGTGTAACTACTGCAGAAATGACCTCAGATTGAATATAGTCAAATTTTGGGGGTCATTGTAATTCATGACTCATGCTTTTGAACATTGATGTGAACCAACACAGCTCGGCTGGGTATTATAATAATAATTTCTTTTATGCTACCCTATACCAGGTATTACTCCAATGTTACAACTGGTAAGGCAGGTGTTTAAGGATCCAGAGGATGACACTGATCTGTTCCTGATATTTGCCAACCAGGTAAGCATCATCATCAGCACTGTAACATCGATTATTAGTAATGTAGCCAATGTTTTTATTTGACATAAGTGGAATATTGTCAATCAGGCTAATATCTTGTTGTGGTTGTGGTGTTGTTTCAGAGCTGTGAGGATTCTGTATGTTTTAACGAAGCTCTCTTCTTTCAGTTACAGGGCTAAGACATAAGGGAGTTACTTTATAGTACAACTGTGGAGTAATATGCCTAGGTTGTAGGCTAGCTATGCTTTAATACATGTGCTATAAGAGAATATGCAAATATTTTAATATTGCTATTTTATAACGTGGATTCATAATAATATACCAAAGGTTAACTGCTTCTCGGCTGTCACATCTTGCTATCAGAAATGTACAGAAGTAGTTTATTGTCCAAACTGTCTAAGGTTTTGGTGCATCATATTTGTAACTGCGATAATCAATTATAATTTTGAAATCAACTGTCATATTGCTATAGCCCCAACCAGTAAATATTTCAGTTAGAATCATTCACATAAATGTCACTAATTTAGATAGCCTGGTTCATAACAATATTAATTGACATAAAACAACCAAAAACATAGGAAACTTCCCACATAATATTGTGAATTTTTAATCGGGTGGAATTTTTCATTTCATTTTAGAATTTCTAATGATTATTATTAACTGGTCGAAAATATGTTGAGACTGGTTTGAAATTACCAGCCTTAAAAATAGTCAGTTTGGTGTAAATTTGATTTAAAAAATCTATTTTATTCACCAGTAGCTACAGGATTAAGAGCAATTTAGCAATGGGAGTGATCACATTTAACTTTTTGCCGCAGGTTTAGTGCTTAAATTAATAAAGAATTTCTTACCAATTTAAAATTATTTTGATCCATTGTCACCAATTGTTTTATATGTTAATAATGTTACATTCTGAGCTAACAAGTATTCCTAGTATTTTTTTAGCAAACTTCCCAGGAGTAATGCAGCCCTGTATTACAAATTTTAAAATTATTTGAATTAAATGAATGAACCAGTTTGAGTCTGTTTCTTTAAGATATGTTCTTATAGTTCTAGGCTGATTTTCTGTCTGTCAATTTCAGACTGAGAAGGACATCCTGTTGCGTACGGAGTTAGACGAAATTGCTAAAGCTCAACCTGACCGCTTCAAGCTCTGGTACACCTTAGACAAACCTGAAGAAGGTATGTGTCAAAATGTTTAGTGACATGAAGTATGTATCAGGGTTGGCAGGTTTAACCTGCCTGCCGGGCTAAACCCGCATTTTGAGCTAAACTGGGTTAAACCCGGGTTAAGGTCATTTTTAGGCATAATGCACCATTAATTGATTCGAGAAAACCAACTAAATGCAAATTAAACATTTATTGCTTATATTGGGCACACAAATAACAATATACTACACAAAACAATAACAAGTGTTCAGATATTCACCAGTCTAATTCAGCACTACAACAAAGTTCACGATAGCAAGAGACAAGCTTAAAATGCATACCAAACAACTACTGTTCATGTGCATAAAATGTACTAATTTGTGAGTCAATATACTGTATTCTAAGAAAAACCCAGTTTAACCCAGGTTAAACTAGTAAAACCCAGGTTTAACCCGCCAGGCTAGGCTAAACCAGTTTAACCCTGGTTAAAGTCCAACCCTGGTATGTATTGTAATTAATTACTTATTCTATTAAGTAAAGCTGTTGTGTACTGTGAGATCATCTGCTTGCTGATTGTTCTATCCAGTTATCTGTCCTTATATGAAAAAATCTAGAAGTGATGGACAATTAGATATATGGATGTAATATAATATATATATATATATATATATATATATATACTGAATAAGGGTTAATTACAGCCCAAACTTAAATAGGGCTTGGCAGTACATTAGTATTGAGACATACAATCATCTAGTCTTTGTTAATTAACTGCATCAGTTAGTTCCTGTTCTTGCGATTAATAAAATAATGTGAGAGTATTAACCCAATCTTAGATGGATACCTATTCAGTATTCAGTGATGCTTTAATAGTTTATTATGTCAATGATGATGTAATATGCAGTATTCTTTGATTACTATTTATCAATATTAAATCAATGAAACTGTTCAGTATAAGCCTTTTACTGAAACCGATGAATGTTTCATCTACTACTGATGTAGGCGATTATCCTGTTGATCATGCTCTTATGCATAGACTAATTGAATAAGTTATCACCAAGGGAGTTCAGGCTTGAATTATTTCATGTGTATCACTGAGCCCAACTTCATGTTAATTTTAGCCAATTAACACATGGCAAATTACCAGTAAATGAAATCACTGACAGACAGACAGACAGACAATTAAAATTGTTTGTTTCAAAACTGATTGTTAATTAGTGTGTTAGTCAGTTTTTGTTGAGCTTGTTTGGAAGTAAATTTTGCAAATGCACCAGCAAAGGTCACATTCTGTGACCTCAGGCTGGCCATTAATTTACCTTGACTTGTCATATGACAGTGTTTGAATCTACTCTTCGTCTGTCCCTTAATTTTCTGAATCCATGCTGCGTGGACGAGTAAATCCATTTCCTTCTGTGGTCTCCCTCATTTTTAATGAAAGATTTGGAAATATCAAATCTGTGAATCAGGCACATTTGCCAACACGTTTACATATGTGGGGTTGAGTTATTCAGTGTTGGAACTCATGATTACCATGAGAGATTGGGCACAATTATTAAATTATATAACAATAAGAACAAAATAACCAGTTAAATGATATGTTAAGAGAGAGATTATATAAATATTATCATTTACAGGCTGGGAATATGGCTCTGGCTTCATTACCGAGGACATGATCAAGGAGCACCTGCCAGCCCCTGGCAGTGACACCCTCATACTGATGTGTGGACCTCCGCCAATGATCAAGTTCGCTTGTAATCCAAACCTGGACAAACTGAACTATCCCGCCGAGCTACGGTTTGCCTATTAATCACCAAACAGTTAGGTGTATGTTCTTCTTGCTTCACGAGAACATTGAAATATTTCGAAAAGAGTTGGCCAGAACAACTATTTATATATCATTTTATGTTAGTTCGCTGTCGTGTTTCTAATGCATTCATATGCAAGAATTTTTTTTTGTTTTGTTTATATAATTGTTTGTGCTATGATATTTTATTTATTGGTGACCATACTGAATACTTTTCATAAGTCTAGGTGTTTATTAATTATGATAACTTGTTAAAAGTATTTATCAGAGTATATTATATATATATAAATTAAAGATTAGCTGTCTTATATGTATAGTGTCTATACGACACCGAGATGCCTGATCATTATTTGGCGATGCATTCATTTGACGGTTTGGTTTCTTTAATTTGCTGATAAATTTACACAGAAGTTTAACATTTGTTCGTTTATTTTTTATATTAAATATAACATTTTCTTACCTTCGGTCTACTCTTAATGTTAAACACTCTAATGATAATGAGCAAAGTGATTCATGTGCACAACAATATCTAATGAGTAAAGATGACTATGATGATTAGCGGTGTGGAATCCTTCGTGCTAATTGCGTTTTAGTTAATTATAAAGGTGATACATTTAAAGAAATAATGCTAAATAATTTGTTTTCTTCCGGTTTTGGGCTTGAGCTTGATAGATTGAGCTTTTAAAATCTGGAATGGAAAGGATCAACATACTGTTGTCTTTTTCTAGGAATGTTGCTTTGTGATTTGCATGGTAATAAAGAGCTTTTCATAATGACTTGATGTTTGTGCTTAGAAAAGAAATAGCATTATGTCTTTTATAACATTTGATTCGAATGTTCTAGGGCTGTATGTAAGATTGTGTGTGTGTGTGTGGCGCGCGCGTCAGATTTGCCGGATTTTATTATATGGTGATATGATTAAAGAATTCCTATTCTCTTAATTAATGTCTAATTATTGCACGAGCACGAAGAATCCTCAATTTCTCTAGTAGCCGTGAAATGTCATTTCGTTTTGTTCGTCTCCGTATCGCATGTCACACGTAAGGTGTAGGACGAATAGCCCGTTTACTGGGCCGGGTATTATTTTAATCAGAAGGGAGAGCACTTAATCTAAGTGATGAACGCCGTCACCGTTGATGGGGCAGTACTATAGATAATGAGCCATGTCCGTCTCGTATACTACTTGCATGGCGATCGTATTCCAGACAAAACCGTCCGAAGCTTTTTACATCGTACGGCGGTCGTCGTTTATGGCCGGAGAAAAATGGTTCAGGTATAAAATGTCCACTCTACGATAGTCTAACCAATCTTCCATCGTGACCGCGATTATGTTTAAACGCCCTACTAGAGGTGTTGCTATAGCTATATCGTGTTGATTATATTTGGGGCGATAACTTGCTGTTTTATAAACTCGTAACTGCGAGCTGAAGAATAAAGAAGAGTCATAATAAAAACGGCCGAAATGGCAATTATTTTACGTGGCTTAGCTACCTTAAATGAGGGAGACGTATATGGTCTGTAATTTATTGCTCACCACCGGGACTAATTCTAAACGAATTTAGAATTTACAATATATGCCATATTCGGCGGAGAAAACCTTGCCTGTTGGATGTTTTGTTTTTTGGGGAGAATCCTCAGGTTGTCGCTTATTCAGCACATGTTGGAGTGTTTGAGAACCACCTCCCCTACCATTCACAGGGGAGCAGTACGGAAAGATGGAGCCGAAATACCATGAGGGTGGTCACTGCCAGAGTGTTTTACGTCCTCAGGGGGTCCATAACGGCCCCCTTTATTTTTTATAATTCAATGGAGACGGCAACGCCATTGTAACGTGGTCAGCCACCCACGATGTTGTGAGCCGAGAAATTACTGTCTGGAAAGTTTCGACCTCTTGCTGGGATCGAACCTATGATCCTTGGCACCAAGTGTCGGGTGCTTAAACGCTAGGCCACCGGAGATCACTGTCTGGTTGGATGACAGACTCCTCGTACTATATGCCACGGTTGGGATTCGAACATCCGACCTTCCGCACGACATGACCATGAGTTAGAAAGTCCCACGCTCTTACCGACTAGGCAGTAGAAACGGTAACAGTAGGTGGTCACGCGATGGTAAAGTTCGAGTCGGCTCCCCACTCCCCTAATTCCCCCCCCCCGGGAGATGGCTGCTGTCTGTTTACCGACACCGACAATAATTATAATGTGAATGTTGACTTTCTGGGACTTGTTTTTCCCCAGTTCGGGTGACTGCGTCGTAATTGTTCTCGGGTAACCGACTATACACACGACCATCTCGGTCGGAATGAATCGACATTGAATCCATTAAGGCCATTAGCCGGCGAAATAACGACGCAATCATATTAATAAAGAACGTAGGCCGGCCTTTTGTACGCCGCTGTTAGATAAAACGTGACCGCTTCGGGGTTTCCGGGATTCAAATTGGTCTGCTAAACGCGTCCTCTTCGGTGTGGGAACGGATGTTAAACTGTAGCGATATAGAGTGACCTTTGTCTATAGGTATCTTCAAACTTGACCTGCCAATACAACATATGGTTTTATTTTTATCCGAAGTAATAAAAATAGCAATGATGTATTATATAACACTTGAATGAACGTGAGCTTGCTCGAAGGCATCCTTACGCTGACAACGAAATCCAAACGTGTTCTGGCGCACATCGCACAGATTAATGCATACGTAAATACACAAATGGAAAGTTTATACTTGTTATGAATAATTGAAATGAGTAGGTTTTAAGAATTTAGCAAATACGTTTTTACTTGCTGCACGTTCCAGATGTTCGGGAAACTTATCCCAAAGATTTAACCCTTCGTACGTTGCTGTGTGGCACCCTCAAAAGCGAATGGAACTTGAATCGCACCATCCTCGCTGGTTTACAGGAATATTATAGAACAGTGCATTGCCATAATCCAGTCGAGAAAATATTAAGACTTGGATTAAAGTCTTGCACGTTTCAAACATAACATTGTTGAGAACTGCAATGGGTCTGCTACTAATATTCATGCGCCTATGTGAACGATTTGCTGTTTTCGTAATTGGATCCCTCTTACAGTGACATGCATGATGGTCACCACACCTTGTAACACCGGGTTGATTGTGTATCCGGTAAAGTATATATTGCTCTCAAACTATGCATTCAGAGAGTATAGACGATCACTTAGGATACACACACAGTTCGTGCAGATTTGATATACTGGGATGGCTCGTAAATAAACAGTTTACAGGGTACCCACAGAACAGGGAAAATGACTTTGAATTTTTTTCTGCTGGAAAAACACAGGGAATTTAAAAATTTGGGAAAATACAGGGAAAACACGGAATGTTTATGCCTTCGTACCCAATTTATAGCATTGGGGTGGATGGAGGCCTTGTTACTAAAAACAGTTCATTCAACATGCAATTTTTGCACGCGGTATACAGGAAAACTTCTTTAAAAAGACAGGGAAATTGATTTTTGAAATCCTGTGGGTACCCCTGAGTTTATTCCAAGGTTTGCAAATAGAAGGTATGCTTAAGTTAACATTATATAATGTAAACATTTACAGAATAGCAAAATTTATGGTCTAGCTCAATCTTTATGGAGCCTGTGCCTTACATCGATTGTACAATATATGTATTATATCTAATGATGAAGATCACGAAACAAATATTACGATACAAATCATGTATAGTAGATGTGGAGAGACTGTAATTAATATAATTAGAAGGTTCGTTGAGATTTACTAACGACACAAAATATTTTTAAGCGCTGGTCACAAAAGGTATAATTTTTTATTGTACTCTCTAGTTTTGTAGTATTTTGTCCAGTTATCCATAACTTAACAAACTGATCAGAAGCTTTAAAAACCATATTAGACGTCTTTTTAATAATAATAATAATAATGTATTTTAACAAAGCGCTCTTACTAGCAGGAACCAAATGATTTGTCTGCAATTTTTTTATAGATATTTAGACGCCAATTATTATTGCTCAGTGAAAGCTACATTGAACATGTGTGTGTTTTTAGAACGGAATTAAAGCTTTCAAGAGACACTGTATTCGCTGTTTAGGTTATTTTGGTTTCTAGTGTAATTAATATAGGTGATGTTCGCCGAGGAAAACAGTTTCTCTACCAAATGATTGCACTCATATGATATGTAAGTTTAATAACATATATCATTTATTAAAGATCACGGGAAAAGAAATTTCATATTTCTAATTAAACACAACGTACCAAACAATTATTTATTCCCTATCAAATGCACTACTAGACAATTCTAACCATCAGCTATCACATTTCCATTAAAATTAAGTACACGATCCAGTTATCTAGATTAATTGACTAGTTAAGCAATAGGTTTACTTGCGAGGGTGTCTTCTAAAAATTGCTATTTTATTTGTAATATCCCGTGTTCGGCTTACAGTCTCTGTATTATTTTGTATCTGAAACTTTTATGCGTATCATTTAACTTGAAACGGACTGAATTTCTGTTATGTTTATTATAATAATAATAGCCGAGATGGCAGTTTTTAACGTGGCTGGCAACCTAAAATGAGGGATACGCATATATGGTCTGTAATTTATAGCTTCCCCACTGAGACTAATTCTAAATAAATTTAGAATATATAGCATGTTTAGTGAAGAAAACCTTGCCAGTTTCCTGGTTGGATGAAAACCCCCTCCTGCTATAGTGACACGGCCGAGGCGCGAACCTGCGACCTCCCGCACGGAATGCCATAGGTAAATAGTCTCGCACTCTATCCATGTGGCCAAAGAGGCTGTTTAGCTGGATAGTTGACCGACTAAATAGTTAATAAGCGTTTGATGTTAGTAAGATACACACATAATCTATTTACTACTTTAATGTAGTTAATTAGAAGCCGACGGTAGCTAAACCACCCTCAAAGTATTTGCGAGGGGGAGGTTTTGTGAACAGCTTTATATATATATATATATATATATATATATGTGTGTGTGTGTGTGTGTGTTACAGTTAATCTGTATAATCAGGTAATATGTATATTACCTGAAATGTTCAGGTAATCTAGCAATAGACGCATTATCTGAATATTTCAGGTAATGCATATTATATATGTTATTGAGGTAATACATATGTATACATATTACCTGATTATACATATTAACTGTAACACACACACATATATATATATATATATATATATATATATATACCTGATCATGATAATCATATTGTACGCATAAAACTTATTCGTATGAAGATAATAACACAATTAACACCTGAGATTACATAACACGTATGTTTAACCCGAGATCTCCAAATAACTAAACTCGTGTTTTGTTCGATACAAAGAGCGGAATATTTTCTCAAAATTTGTTAATAGCGGTTTATTTGATTATTGGATATCTGTTTTGGCAGATCATCGTCTTGATCTACGGTCCTTTGATATCTTCTTCTTTTCTAAACAGTTAGCTTTAAGAGGACGTTCTCCCCCCCCCCCCTCTCTCTCTCTCTGCTTCATTGTCTATGGTTCGTGATACTCGCATTCTTTTGGACATTCAGAACATTTTGGGAATTGACGAATTAGCAAAGGAAAGTGTGTTGTATGGATTATTAAAACTGAAAGGTAATACGTAAAATCAGAATATTGAAAATTAGATAAATATGGCCTAACTGATGGCGCCGTTGGCCACCGATCTATAGCGCCTGGGTTCAAACTCCGGTCGGGCTACTTCAGAAGGGTGTTTCGTCTTTCACTTCGCCTCATTACTTTTGGAGGTCGATCGGCCCATTTAGCCTACCTCGTGCACAAGGTGTCCGTAAAACAGCAACATTTACGTATCTCGAGGTCAATGCGAGATGAACGATCAAAACAGCTTTTCTATAAAAAAAAAGGTTTCTGCGGTCTAGTTGGTAGCGCGTTGGACCACATATCACTACCACCCGAGTTCGAACCTCGGCGTGGGCATATCTTAAGGTTGTTTCATCTTTGACTTCGCTTCATTACCGTTGGAGGTCGTTCGGCCGAATCGGCCTATCATGTGCACAAAAGTGGCCGTAAAACATCAATTATCATATGTAAAGAATAAATAAACGACAAATGTTTCCTAGACGTGACACAAATTGTGCAGTCTAGGGTCTTGCGCAAGTTATCCAATGCAATTCATCTAGATATAAAAGGTGATCAGTTTTAAAACAGTGCAGATTCGGCTACGTTGAATCGTTTGAAGTAGGTTCTGGTAACCTGCGGAAATGACGGGGCTTTCCGTCGGTTATCGATGTCAAGGAAATCAGTTAACTGAATGGAGGATAAAATACTCACTCGTTTATTAATAGTTGCAATAGTTTATTGTCTGTTGATATATATATATATATATATATATATAGTTTGATCATTGAAATAATTGACCAAAAGGCTAAGTTAAAGAGATCTGTAAACTGGATGAATCACAAACTGTATAATAATAATAATAATAATAGTTATTAATTATCATTATTAATTTTTCCATACAGTTATGACATTTAAAGCTGTCGTTTTAAAATGAATGTAGGCTACTGTTCCTTGTAATATAATATAATGTCAGTATTATTATCCAGTTTACGATATGTTGATGTTCCGCGACAGAAGCACTCCAGATAGTTATTGATGTCCAGTCAAATAATACGGAACAATCTCTCTTGGCCATTGTTTTCCCATCTTAGCTGGTCATTCAATAAAGAAACTTACAAAAGGTTTTATTGTATATTTGATCAATTCATTGCTTAACCATTTCAAGTAAGTTTTAAACATCGAATACATTGCTGGTGCTGCTGCTATTACATATATCGCATTTAAGTTGTATTATATTTATTGCTGTATGTTATAAATTAATAATATTATATCCATGCAATCCTTTTAATACTTTTACTTAATATTGTATAATTGGTGCTTAATTGTGCACATATTTTGTTTCTTCTAGTGATTGTGTACAACCTTTTCGAACAGAACTTTATGTATGTAAAGAGAGCTTTATAAGTTTGGTATACTAAATAATAATAATAATAATAATAATAAATTGCAGAACTTTGTGTCATTTATATACAGCAGCATAATAACAACTATGTTAGACCACTCAGGGAGGCTGGCGTAATTCTGTGGATAACACATGCAGGTAAGGCGCAACAAGGAAACGCTGCTATCCCCCAAAAGGCAGCACCATTTTCTAGTAGTTAACATTATAATTTACCTTTTATTCCTGTTTTACATTTGACTTAATTTTTTTTTTAAGAGTTCGCCGGATGAAATATATTTACTATTAGAGATGTAGATTTATTGCGAACTTCTGCCTGAAATAAAGTTCCTTTACCCCAACACAAGGTGACACGATTACTGCATTAGGTTTTTTTGTTGAACATTTTCATGTGTAATTTAGATTGAAACAGAAACACAATTGATCTTTAAAATCACCCCTTGTCCCAAACTGTATTGTAGTGAGTGAGGATCTCTAATTTTACCACATTGGTCGAACTTAAAGGAATCTTAAGTATTTGTCAGCCAATCAAACTGACGGCTTTTTACTCGCAACTGATATCCTCTATAACCACGATTTCTTCTATAACCACGATTTCCTCTATAACCATGATTTCCTTACAGCGGACGTACTTAAAGACGTGATCTCCTTGTGGTGCCAAAAATAATTCCTGATAGTTAATCCCTCTGTATTTGATGGGTGTTAGGTCCATATATAAACGTGGCTAGTTGCCATTCCATTCATCGGCCCACGCGACACACCTGATAAGATCTTAAGCAGCGAGAGGCCGTCATTTTGATCTTAAAACGCTGATATGGGGACTGTGCTTGAGTATTACCCCTGTCGGCCTTCGGGATTATTGAAATCACTCTACCTCGTTGTCTTTACTATGACGCCCGCCTTCTAAATCGACTTCTCTCCCACCTACATAACATAGCTCCCATTGGACAACTGATCTGGCGGATAAGTGGTATGTCTGTCGACTTCCGTCAAACAACTAGGACAGATAAAAATTAATTTTTAATTAAAACGTTTTAATTAACAATCAAATGCGTTTATTACACTTAAATGTTGTTTGGGTGAGTGAGTTGTTAGTTTAGCTTCAGCGTTGATCCCATCTAGAACAAATAACCAAGGGACAACATCCGAGAAAAACATCCCACAAACCCAGCTACGAGTCGGATTCAAACTCACAACGTGGATATTTGCAGCGCAATATTCTAACCTCTGTTAGAATAGGGCGATTTATGTAACAATACGTCTCCCAGTAGAGACTCATGAGTTATTCACTCGTCAAGTGTATTGTAATCAACCGTAATCCTCTAGGCTAGCGTCACCATTACCTCAGTGACAGCTAAATGAAGACATTGAGCGTTAGTTTTCTTCATGTGTTGTAGAAGTGCCACCAGTCAATGTTGAGTTGAGTTGACTTTTAATTATCCTGCCTCGGTGTTGGCCACACCTGTGGCAAATATGGCTGAAGGTTGACACTCGATGGAAACCTATCTCTCAAACACAGTTATTTGTTTCAGGTCCAAAATTGACATAAACCATAAATGCATCTCGTGAGCTCAATATTTTAAACGTCTTCTAAAAACACACCTATTTAAGGTCGTTTTCACAGATAAATAATCATTATCTTTTAAATCATTACAGGGTTTCTTACAGACATTATTTGGGGTATTATTATATTACATATTATTTGTACAGCGCATTTGAATGGCTCCTGCTAGTAAGGGCGCTTTATTAAATATACATTATTATATATATATATATATATATATATATATATATATATTTTATATATGAATACAATATAAGTAATTTAATTGTAGTCCTTTTAAAATAAATCTTGAAACAGAAGCGAAAGCCGTATTACATGTCCAACATCCTTTTTGTGTCAACGCCTAAAATACGGTTAGTACATATAATAATAATAATAATAATAATAATTTTGTTTTCATCGTAAAGTGTCTTAGAGTAACTCAAGTTGATTAATGCGCTATAGAAAATACTACTACTATTATTAAAAGATGTTCTGGCTCGTATAGCACAAACACATTTTATACATAAATACACTAGTTTCTAGGCATCATAAGTAGATAAACATAAAACAAATGAGTTTTAAGAACCTTATTAACTATGATATGATTAGGAAACATATTTCTCAGTCTGGGAGCTGATGCTCGGAGATATTTCTCTCCTTATCATTGTTGTGTGGCTTTTGGGGGGCGTCCTCAAAAGTGAACAAGACTCATATGAAGTCATATCATAGCAGTTTCGCCGGGATATACTTCTGGACGAGTCACTGAATGGAATCGTGAAACACATTCTTATTTAATGATCTGAAAGCTACAGGACATCGGTACACTTTGAACACAACTGGCTTCACGCGTTTCCCTTTTGCAAGGCGTATGTTTCCAGTCGTGCAGCACAGCTTAGCAACTACGGTAAGTAATATATCAGAGTGAGGGAAGTGTTATATACGAATGTATTCCCAATAGTACAGTCGAGAAATTATCAGCGATTGGATTAAAGTGCTTACGAATAAGTGTTTCTTATTTGATTATAACATAACTTGCATATCGATTTCACCCGCTTCTCCATTCCTAGAGTATTATCCAATATAAGCCCAAAATTCACACAGACATGGAATAATGTATATAACTGGATCCCATCGTAATGCGAAGATTAGAAGTTTTCTTTGCATGTTGGTTGGGTGAGAAAACAATGAATTCGGTCTTGTCTTTATTCAATTTCAGCATGTTGATGTTCACCTAAATACTTATGCCTTCAGTATAAACTTCAATTGAAGATGAAATATCATCCCATTTATCATACTGCTTTAAAGTCGGGTACACTTGCGTATCATCGGCATAACAATGACATTTAATATTATGCCGTTTAATAATTCCACCATCAGCTTAATAAGGTTACAGTAATTCGTTGTTCCTAAAACGGATCCTTGGGATATATATAAATGAGGGACAGACATCTGACGATGACAAAGGAACGTTCTAAATGCTTCAGTAGTATCGAGTAATCAATTATATCAAAAAGGTTGCACTGAGATATTTTTAGGCAAATCCTGATGCTAATCCCGATATGACTGGGCGAAGAGATCATATTTTTAATTGTAATGGAAGATTATAAACAAAATACGGTAGGGAAAAATAAGTCGGTGAAAATACACGAACTCTAACTAGGCACTAAATAAAACTATGTCATCTCAATTTATCAATATTATGAAATTATTATTAAGATAATAAATTTTACGCTCTACATATAAGGGAGGTGGTATACTTGTAATGCTAAATCATATTGCATATAACAAAAGTCGGATCACATCGTTCGTATTAATCCCAAGTACAGTGAACAACTTATCTCTAAATAAATCTAAGTGAATCGCTGCTCAATTTATCCAATCAAACGCGGTTAATAGCAATGTTTTCTCATTTGACTAGAATCTACGTATGGATCGTATCAATGGTCAACAATCTATGGATGAGTTTCTTAGAATTGTATTGAGAGTAAAGATGGATATTAAGTTCATATTAACAATTTGTTAAATATTGGAGTTTATGCCAATAATCACCTTTCAGCTCTCTCATTAGAGATGTAGATTTATTGCGAACTTCTGCCTGAAATAAATTCCTTTCCCAACACAAGTGAATCGCTGCTCAATTTATCCAATCAAACGCGGTTAATAGCAATGTTTTCTCATTTGACTAGAATCTACGTATGGATCGTATCAATGGTCAACAATCTATGGATGAGTTTCTTAGAATTGTATTGAGAGTAAAGATGGATATTAAGTTCATATTAACAATTTGTTAAATATTGGAGTTTATGCCAATAATCACCTTTCAGCTCTCATTGTATGTCATTGATGGAAAGTCGATCATCTGTCATATCGATCATCTGTCAGTTTGTGGTTTTATCGGGACGTCTCGTCTTAAGTCAAGGTATGGACACCAGTCTCCGGAGATCGGTGTATAACCTCTAACACGGCCATTAGTATGCAGTATTTCTAGAGTTGTGCGCACATTTGATTCCATTGAATCTTAATGCTGCCCCACATTTGATTCCATTGGTTCGTAATGCTGCCCCACATTTGATTCCATTGGTTCGTAATACTGTCATACATTTGATTCCATCGGTTCGTAATGCTATTATACATTTTTTTCCCTTGTTTCGTAATATTGTCATACATTTGATTCCCTTTGGGTTTCGTAATACTGTCATATATTTGGTTCCATTGGTTCGTAATACTGTCATACGTTTGATTCCATCGGTTCGTAATGTTGTTATATATTTGATTCCCTTTGGGTTTCGTAATACTGTCATACATTTGATTCCCTTGTTTCGTAATATTGTCATATATTTGATTCCATTGGTTTCGTAATACTGTCATATATTTGATTCCCTTGCTTCGTAATATTGTCATACATTTGATTCCCTTGTTTCGTAATATTGTCATACATTTGATTCCCTTGTTTCGTAATACTGTCATATATTTGATTCACGTGCTTCGTAATATTGTCATACATTTGTTTCCCTTGTTTCTCTTTGGGTGATTTCTTTTGAAATTCCATTTTCGAAATTGCTAACCAAAACATTTGTTCCTAGATACTTTAGACTGCCCATACATTTGATTCCCCTGTTTTGTAATACTGTCATACATTTGATTCCCTTGTTTCGTAATACTGTCATACATTTAATTCCATTAGTTCGTATTACTGTCATACATTTGATTCCATTGGTTCGTAATGCTGCCATACATTTGATTCCATTGGTTCATAATGCTGCCATACATTTGATTCCATTGGTTTGTAATGCTGCCATACATTTGAGTTCATTGGTTCGTAATACTGTCATATATTTGATTCGATTGGTTCCTAATACTGCCATACATTCATCCTCTTGATTCTCTCATTGGTGATTTCTTCTTGTTAAATTCAACGTTTTCAGCTATTTAGCTAACTCTATAGTGACATTTGTTACCTAGATAACTTTAGACAGTCCGACTACTGGGCAGCGGTTTCCACCTGAATGACATTACACAAATAAGCGGCCACTTTTTATTATTCTTACCTGTATGCATCAGTGTGTATACATAGACTCATAATCCTCGATAAAGACGCGTGTTGCTGTTGATAACATAATCTATAAGTTTATGTGTGATAGATGTTATTTAGGGAGAGGGAGCTAGACCCTTGACTATGGCTCAAAATGTGCCTTTTATTTAGAATGTCAACGCAAACGATTTCACAGTTCTACTTTCACCATTCCAAAAAATATAATGGATTTTTTATGCATAACCATACACATATGTCTACATAATTTACACCGCATATACATAATTTTATTGCCACTATAGCACCTCTTATTCACAGAACACTAACACAGACTGATAGAAATTCATGGCCACGCCACATAACATCATAGACATACATTGTAGGTGTAAACAATTCGTTCAACATGGGACAACAAAACAAGAAAACAAACCTTTGTCCAAGTTGCTAGTGGCATATAAATGATACAGAGTATTCATAGTATGTTTCCCATTCACCGTCAATCCTTTCCGGGATTTGACGATGGAGTTTTTGCTCTTGATTTGAAGTATTACGAATGTCATATTTGACGTGCATGAGCATCTAAACGAAGACACGTGCAACGTCACTGCATTGCTGCCACCTGGCGATCAAACCCCGAAATATAATTTAGGCCGCGAGCAAAATATGGAAACAAAAAATCGGGAAAATATCGTAAGTAGGAAATTAAACAATCGGTTAGGTCGGCCCTCAAAAGTGGGTCGGTCGGCGACGAGAAACAAGATGTTTTTATGGTGCCTAAATTGAGTATTATAATTCCTAAGCTGATCAATTTATCTTCTCAATAACGTGTATTTTATTGTCAGTAAATATTTGGCGTTGTTTATGTGTTGTACATTGGTGGTTCGCAACATGGCGCTTTTGTTGCCTTTGATGGGAGCTGAATTACCACGATATATAAGCCTAATAGCAAAAGGTGTCTGTCTGTATGTCTGTATATGTTAAGGTTTCTCCCTCTTTATATATAAAGGGGCTCCTCCGTGGTCTAGCGCGTTGGTCCACAGATTACTACCACCCGTGTTCGAATATCGGTGTGGGCATATCTGAAGGCTGTTTCGTCTTTGACTTCGCTTCATTACCTTTGGAGGTCGCTCGGTCCATTTAGCCAAATATGAAACAATCTTCGGATATGCCCACGCCGAGATTCGAACACGAGTGGTAGTGATCTGTAGTACAACACGCTACCGCTCTAGACCACGGAGGTGCCCCCATTTCGTCCTTAGAGATAGACACATTAACTATTCCAAATGTCCATTATGTGCCACAGTCATCGTTGATCGAGTTTTCCATCTTCGACTCGGCCAGTCTCAATTCGGCTAATGGAACGTTTCTGAAATGGGATTCCCTATGCATAATTTAACTGAAGCTGTAAATAGGAACGTCCTATGTGAGTTTCTAATCCGCATTTAATTTTGTTAATAAATCGCCAAAGGGCAATGACAGAGGACTCTTGGACTGTCTGACGTGGAGAGACGAGAAACGTCGCCTGCATGATAATAATGTGAAAAACCGGAAGACTGTTCTCAGCTAATTTGTGCCTTAACTAAAAATCCAAACAAACCAACGTGCCACGTAGCACAAAGGATCAGCCATCTACTGGCGCGCCACCAGAAAAACGCGCATATCGTCTGCCTTCGAGTTTTGGCGGCAAACTATATTTTGTCCGCTTCAGCCAAACGAGCGATGGGTATTCTCGACGCGTCGTGGCTCGTTGTTTGTTGCTCGCCGTTTTAAGGCCGAATCGAGTCCTGAGTCGGCGATGTCATTACCACGGCGTGACCTTTCCGCTTTGATGATGATGAGTAGCTGTATGAGGGCGTGGGAGGAGTTAATGAAACGGTTGGCCTCCGACGGCCTTTTGGTCGGAGCGCCCCGCTAACGCAGGTGTACCAACGGCCGACCCGGAGCACCTTTTGGGCCGGATTAGCCCGGCCAGGTAACGATATAAACGGCGCGAAATGGCCGCGCCGAGTCATAACGCCTGCCCGCCATCAAGCCCAACTCACCCCCAACCCTCCGGGGCAACCACAGAGCGTGCAGTACACTTGCATCAGGGAGATTACAAAACCCGTTTAAGAGCAGCTCATTTCGAGCGGCCGATAATTCCCGCCCGTTGATAAATCCGCCCGATGGGCCACTGTCCGGGCCCGAGACCCGCTCTAAAAACCCGGTTCCGCCATCTGGTGGCCAGAATCGGCAATTGTCAAACTCAGCCGAAATGACGCGACCCGCAACTTTATAGCGCCATCACTCGATCAGCGAATTCGCCCTTCGAGGCGAATATTGGTCGAAGGCGAGCGTTATTAAGAGAGCTGCTCTCCTCTATAAGTTCCATTATTATCCGAACATCCGGTGAACGTGACACTCCAAACGTCGCCAGGTGGCAGGTCCGAACCGAGCCACGTCTGTCGGATTGGAGAGACGAATGACTGGTCTCGGACAGAGCCGCAAGGAGTCGTTATCCACAAGGAAAGTGCGGACAATGGAAGTGCAGCTGGAAAATTCTAGATGCGAACCGTCTCATTAACGACAACAGCAAGCCGTCGCTTCCTCGGAATATGGACAGTAAGTGATATCGATTATTTGGCTTATTATAGTTATTTATTCACCAACTTCCTGATTAGATCATTTTCTGTAATCGAAGGTCTTCGTTTTCGGGAAAAATTAAGTTTCACTGAATTTTCATTCTTCACGGAATCGTTTCTCTTTAAGTCGTCAATTTTAAGTACCAGGGATACCTAATACTGATGTTTGCTATAATTACAAGTTTATCAAAACAAATGTCTCGCGTCACTGAGCGGATCCATTAATCACTCCCTTCCTTCATATTTCGTACCAACTGTGGGTCAAAGCCAGATTTAGGCATCAACGAAACTAAGGCAATGCGTATGATCTCATCGTCTGAATAGAGGCGCCTCCGAGGTCAAGCTGGTAGCAAGTTGGATCACAGATCACGACCACCCGAGTTCGAATCTCGGCGTGGGCATATCTGAAGGGTATTTCATCTTTGACTTCGCTTCATTAACTTTGGAGGCCGCTCGGCCCATTTAGCCTACCGATCAATCGTCATCATCTCAGCGTCTGAATGGGTTGTTATGGAAACTACTGCAATGGTAACCTAATCGAATTAATATCGTATTGTGTTGATCAATATCGATTAATATACGTATCAACAATCTTTAACATTCAGGGTAATATCTAATTATTTTATATCTTTCCCTTCTGGGTAATGGCACAACAGCTAACTCGGTGATATCAGATGCTAATACAAGAGATGGCCGGAAAACGCTGCAAAAACGACTAACACTATGTGACATTTATATAGCGCCCCATTCAGCTAGATAGCTGCTCTAAGGCGTATTAGTATCCCCGACTCAGACCTGTTTCCACCCGGCACACATCTCAACTCACAAGGGAGCATACGGCGCATACGCTCATTATAGGTGCCAAGCGTTAGTAAAACACACAGCCATCGCATCCTGTCAGGTACTCATTTATCTAATGGATGAGTGAACCAGTCGCCGCATGACGGCATTGCGGCTCACGGAGTCTCGAACCCGCAACCCTTCGGCTACAAGTCCTGCGCTCTAACTAACTGCGCCATCACGGCTCGACACTTCATATTTAATCGGATCCACGAATTTAATGGCGTTGTTCGCTTGTTGGTTTTTATTATTACAAAAAAGACCAACCGCCTGCACTTTGTATCTATAAAAGACACGATAGATTAAGTTTCAATAAAAACGGACCTAAAAAGGTTGTAAGCAGACAGATTGCCTCTGAGCTGTCAGTTGTAATCATGTTCTACTTGAAAATCATATTTGACTATTCGACAATTATTGGATTAGAAGAGTAGTTCGCTTAAAGAACGTATAAACATTGAAATTACTGGAAAACAATCAGCCGCAATGCCATGTTCCTTTTTATTAAACGGCTGAAAACTGACTCAGAAAATCTAATTTAAAAAACTCCTTTGGACCAATTGCCTAGAGTGAGCGAGTTCTTTGTTTACTTTCGGCTGTTCCGGTCAAGTCTGGATCATGTGGCCGAGGAGGCCATTATCGAGGAAAACATCCACCTAAAAACTGAAATCCAGACTTAACAAATAATAACACTTAAATAGATTGAGATAAACAAATATGTAGTACAGAGAAATCCTTGTGTACGTACCTCTGTACTGGCGAAACACAAACCAATCACGTTCATTAATATTTTAGTGATTATATATTTGTTTGGGGTCCAGTATTGATTATATATACGTTTGGGGGCCAGTAGGAAGACAGCCTAGACTAGCTAGCCTAGACTAGCTAGCTATCTAACAACGCTGATAGATACAAAAATATGGGATTATCAGAAAAGTGGAATGTTGATGTGGAATTAAAGACATGATTCATCACTGTTTCCGAACAAACACATATTTTATTACCAAACGAAGAAACTGTGTTTGGTGCTGGCATTCATCAACAACAAAACTATATCCAAGCATGTTTACATCCAAGAATCTTCTTCATCTATTTCTCACCAAACAAATACAGAGATCATTACAATCCGGATCCGATAGGATACGCCTTGTTTAGCATCGTGTAATCCGGCGCCTTAATCAACTTTTTAGGAGCGTACTTTATTCGATGAGAAATCTTCGCAAATTAATATGTCATAATTAATAATTAACTTGACCAGTTTCTTGTTGAAAACGTATTGCGACATACCCAGAAGATATCGGCCACAAATCAGACGTCGTTCGCAGACTTTCCTTCCCTTTTAGGAGAATAGTCAACCTTCAAAATGTGTTGGCTAACAGAGAAACACCAAACTCTCCAATATTTCTAGAAAAGTTGGTATACATCACTGACAGCGAATGAAAAAGTTCTACATTTCACTTCAGACCCACCCCGTCTTGTTTCATGTAGTCTAAAAAAGCAGTTCGCTTTGAACCCTGCTCCACTTTTGTTAGTTAATCCAAAGATCCACACCTTGAAACATTACCACTCGCGCTCACATGCCATAACTTATTCGGACCTTAGCATAACCTCGGATCTACCGTCTGATGTCCTAACCCATTACCCGTACAATACAGTCCCATGGCCTTCTTTTCTAATTACCACTACAACAGCCAGAGAGGTGGCTACACTTGTGGGTCATTTCGGAACATGTCACATTTACACCGGGATATCCATTAGTCAGTCACACCGCGGCACATCATAGATCGATCACTACATCAACCATCAATATACATAACGGATAGAATAATTTGTCATCTATTATTCGTTAGTAATGTTTATATTACTTTATTATCGCTTTTTATTTTCTTTCGTTCTGCCTTTTTCTCTCCTTCCTGTCTTTTCCACATTATCCAGATATATACAGTGATCTTTCCCTATTCTATCCCTCATTTATGTATTGTTGTAGGGTTCTTCCTTCTTTCCCTGGTCATCTTCCTTAATTCTTCTTCTCTCATTGCATCTTTCTCTAATACAATCGTTCACAGAGTACACATTTACGTCAGCATCGCTGTTTATAACGTGATCAAATATAATTTCTAACTGCAGATATTCATCACGTGATGGACATATTGTTCTTAATCGTTCTGCTGACGTCATATCCGCTCTGTACGTTGACGTATAAGTTACGTTTTCCGGGAGATGCCTCGCGTCGTATGATCGACTTGGGTGAGCAACACAGCTAGCAATGCATCGACTTAATTAATAAAACACATGTTTAACGTATTCTATTTGAACTATATATTATTGACGACCACAATCAAATGCCTTCCCGTTATCCATGGCAACATATGTAAGCGTCTAATCCTACGTTTCAGATACGATAGAACATCCTCTAATATCCAAACGACCGACGCCTTTCTCGCTACTGACGCGCCATCTAGTAGAAATTCCGATGGATTCCGAGCGCTTTCTGGATCATATGTTCAAACTTTTTGACCTGAACGGTAAGAAGGAATATATGTTTACGGTTGCGAAGAATTTACTGGGGATTGTGTTTTTAAGAGTTCATCGGCTACTCTTGATCTCCAAAAGAAGTTCCAAAATATTTATAAGGCAGTGTTCCAGCTAGGCAATTACACGGTGGCGCAACGCCCTGCCCCCTATTTAACTGCGCCCTGTACGCTTTATTTTGCGCCCTGTGTATTTATAGGGCGCCCGGTGTTATTGGTAATTATGATACTGTCACGAGCTCCATTTCATGAATATTAACTAAATGCCAAAGTTAACTAAAAAAACTGATTTCAAATGATGTGTCCTCAAAAACATCTTTCACGCGTAAAAGTGCCTTCCATCTGCCAACTGCACCCTATACTTTTCAAAACTTAGATGGAACACTGTAAAGACAATTATTATTTCACTGATATGGCCAACTGAGAATGGAAGTATCATTAGAAAATATTCCTATTTATATATATAATACACAATCTTAATAAAATAATTTTTTTAATATTCAATTAGATCAATTATACTATCTTAGCAAGCACCGAAACTACTCCCTTGAAGCTAAATCGTAACCTCGAAGTGCTCCAAACGGCCGCTACTGCGACACCCACCAGGTGTCTATTTGCAGGCTACTTCACTCATATACAGTGACAGCTGATTATTTCTAATGCGAGAAACTTATATAAATATGTTGAATAATCAATTAGCTGAATCGGTCCTTTAGTCCTGAAACGAGTGAATCAGTTGGTGAGTACATGGTATATCCTCGGCGCTGGTCAGAACTGGAACACGTGATCCAGATCCAACAACCAGGGATACTTCTCACAAACGCACAGGTAAAATGGGAATCCGAACAGCGATTCGGAGGTTCGTAGCGTAATATTCTCTCCCTCCACTGAATTATCAGTTAGTATAGAATGAAATGAAACTTCGTATAAACCACCATTAAACCAATTAGCCTTCGTGGTCTAACTGGCAGCGAGTTGGACCATAAATCACTACTACCCGAGTACAAATCTCGGCGTGGGCATATCTGAAGGGTGCTTCATCTTTGCCTTCCCTTAATTACCTTTGCAGATCCCTCGGCCCATTTAGCCTACTCTGTGCACAAAAGTGGCCGTAAAACATCAATCATCATAATCTTTACCGTATATGCGTTAGCATGGCCATCTAAACTATACCCAACTTCATTTCGTACTTGATCCCGAAGCCAAACCGTTCTAAGACTAAACGGCCTTTAGTGCCGATCAGCCTCATTATGAACCATACTCGCCTAACTTTACTGAATCGTTTCCAGATGACAACAAGATAGAAAGAGGAGAGTTCCGGACCATGTTGGCGCTCCTTATTGGTAGAAGCTCGGTGACCAAATACAGATACAGGTAGATGGATTCGGGATGGTGGCATCTTCATCGGACTGGAGTCTCGTTTGACGGCGGACAATCTTCCGGATCGTTTACTTAGCCAATATGGGATAGGTGGCGCTGAAAGACGAACGGACAGCCACGGGATCTTTCGTCTATTTCGTCGTCGTCGGTGGATAAGAATATTCTTCCACGTTTCGACTTAACCGAGCCGACGTCCGGCTTACACTGATGGACACCAAGTCGTCGCAGATGTTCCTCGCCCCCCCCTCTCTAAATACGCCAATTACAACGATGTAAATATATTATCCGTGACCCGTTTGTGTATTAAGCGCCATCTAGGAGCGGTTAGAAATATGGTTGTACGCTGTCGTGTACAGTCTGTGTACATTTAGGCTTTAGTCGCCGATTACGTATGACGCGTTGTACAATGGGTAATATCCTAGCGGAGTGTGCGGCTAATGATGCCAATCGTGGGACATGTGGTATTTGGTCAATTTGTAAATGTTTTGTGTTTATTAAGTTGCTCTTTTCATTTATGTGTTTTGTTATTATTAATTCGTAGTTTGAATGGCACCACGATGTTATTAGATGACGATTACAGAGGTGTCAGCCATGTTTAAATGTGGTTGTGTTTATGTTTGTGTTAGGTAATGAATGTTAAGTCACTTTCTGAGACGCCTATATTGTCATCTGCGCACGCGCGAATGAGTACTTACCCCTGTGTGCGTGTGTGTGTTCTCAATTGGGGTTCGTTATAGTCATCTCTCTATATACACACCTTAATATCTTTATGAGTGAGTAAGCAAGTGAATGGGTGAGTGAGTGACTGATTGAGTGAGACTTTATTTCATTTCGACGTCTATAAAAACCGGACTATTTGGCCGAGATGCTATTCCCTGGGGAGATTAAATCACCTGGTTGGCGTCTTTTATTGACGAATGAACCATTCCACAGATAAGGGTAGAATCCCGGGATTAATTTAATCCTATCGCCTAGAAGTATATACTCTACCTTGGTGTCACATATTAACAGTAGAGTACGAATGCTACCCGGAAACAATGAAATATTTACGTATTTATGAAACGTAATGATAGAATGTATTAGTGGATCTGGGATGGCAATTTGTCTCTATTAAGGTTAGACGTAGTATAGGAGGCTGTATAATCTAGACCGTTGTATCGGTTTAATAATATTTATTGTTTGTTGTTTGTTGTTAGGTTTCATTTCGACGGATAAACAAATATCCCATTCGATGTTTGCCTATCCAGATAGGGATTGGTTTTATCAGGTGGCATAAAGGTGTACGTGTGTGTGTGGCACGTCTGTGTGTGGGTGTATGAGAGATTAATTTCAGTTTGGCACTTTTGTGCGCGTATCCGATTTTCTGTTGTCTGTCTGTCTGCGTGTGAGTGTGCGTGCTTTGGATAGGTCTAAGTCGGAAAAGTTTGGAGCTATTTAGTTGGAGAAATATTGTAATATAGATACATGAATAAATTTGATTTAATCTCGCATGAAATAATATTTATCGCAATTATTAATTATAATAACGGCGAAGAAGATGATGATACAATAATAATAATAATAATAATAATAATATTAAATTATTATTATTATTATTATTATTATTACTACTACTACTACTACTACATAATATATAATAATTAATAATAATAATTAATGATAATAATAATAGATCATTGTTACACAGTGTTTGTTTTTAGCATCAACAAAAAACCTTTGTTATATGTTATCTATGTCGACATTTACCTTTTGAGATGATTGTGAAGTAAATATGTAAAATGATTAGGAGAAATAATAAATATTATTAAAATATGACAAATATAAATATCACATAAAATGTAATAATTCATTGTTAAATATAGACAATATTAACATGATCCAAGTAGCATTCAATAACTGTACGGCGACGGAAATACATTGAATAATCAAACTCCAGGTGCCACAGATATGACTAACAAACATCTTTAAGACAATTGTTATATTTTGTGGGATACTAAATGCTACTTTTGTACTCCAAGTCACAGATACAATTAATAACTAT
This sequence comes from Paralvinella palmiformis, assembly GCA_025642065.1. NCBI lineage: Eukaryota > Metazoa > Annelida > Polychaeta > Terebellida > Alvinellidae > Paralvinella > Paralvinella palmiformis. Next base: position 598,967 of record JAODUP010000337.1, on the reverse strand, counting down.
ACTGCAGAACGTTTTTATTAATCTTCCATTAATAAGTCCTCAAGATAAAATTCGCATCACAAACTGAATGACCTATTTAAAACTAGATAAAATTTAAAATGACACCGGATTATTGACGTCTCGGGTAGATCATGATAACACATTATCTCATAATTAATACGGTACTTCAGATTATGAACTATTCAGATCAAAGTACTTAACTCATCTTGTAGTTAATTTAAAAGAACTACGTCGTACATTGTCTTCCCAGTTTTAAAGGGACATCAAATTTCTGTTATCAATACATCAAAATACAGGGTTTTCCCCTCGTTGTCAGTGTTTATTTATGATGACAGCGTGTCAATTGGTTCTCGGTAGAACCTTCTGTTTGTATTTATATGCAAATTAGGGCTGAAGATTAATATTTTAGAATATCGTATATCGTGTGCAAAATATACGAACGTAAACATTTATATAGTATATCCGTAATATATATATATATATATATATATATTGAAGGATATTGTGAGAAGTCTTTCCCATAATGATGTTTTATATCTAAACTTTAGAAGCTTACATGTCTTGATTTGTCTCAGCTTCCACTTGCTGATCTGTCTTATGTCCTCGCTTTGATCTCTTACCTTGTTGTCTTTCCCCAAATCAGTATTTTAAAATGCCACTAGGAGAACCAAATTACATCTCGTAACTAACAAGAAACATTCAAAACATCACACGTGTGTGTGTGTGTGTGTGTGCGCGCGCGCGTTTGTGTGTGTGTGTGTGACTGGAACAACCAATCGAATATCACGTAAAGTAGATCGTGCTATATAACTTGCCAAATAAGATATAGGTTAGATATATCATAACAACTTTTATTTTATTTTATATTGATCAGCAACAGTCTATTCGATATATTCCCTATGTTTAACTAATGATGCTTTAAATGAGTTTTGTCGTTCGAACGGAAACGTTTTGTCCAAAAGTCATACACCTTTTGTCACTGATATTCACTGTTACTTCAATATTATTATATTTTCCAAAACAAAGTTTGGCATTGCAAGACAGCAATTTGCGCTTTATTGATTTAATATGAATCCTGTTTGTGACTATGATCTTAATATTAACAAAAAGGTGCATTTTATTTACATCTAACAACTATTTAATCTGTCATTTTAACGTTACTGCAGCACTATGAGTGGCATAGTCAATTCGAAGTGTTATTTTGTCTAAATTAGCCGATCACAAGCCAATGTGACACTATGGTACATCAATATTTACAAAATAATGATAAATTTACTGTTAGGATACACGAAGATAATACATTGCCTTAAATGAGTTTACATTCACATAAATATTCACTTAGCTCAAAGGATACGTCACAACGACGCGACATTGTAATCATATACTATGGATATGACGAAATATGACGACTTGTTGTGACTTCAGCATCGGCTATGGACGACTATTGATAATGATGACGACCTGCTGACTACTACTCCTTGACAATGTCATTTAAAGGTAATAGAAATAGTCATGGTCGACTACGTTTCTGACCCTAGTAAGTTAGTTGGAGATCATCTCATCAAACACAGGCCTCCAATATATGCCACACATCATCAGAAATGGCTTGTCCTAGACTTGTAATATTCACACAAATTGGTCTGCCGTCAACTCACTCTGGCATTTTATTGAACATTTTCCAGCTATCAATTCATTAAATATCTTACACGTTTCAACCCCACTACATGTAACATACTTCACTATCTTCCCTGGTCAAATGATCACGAATCTTGCTTGCTTGTATTTTAATCAATTCAGTGGAGACGCAGCGCCATTTAACGTGCACATCCACCCACGATGTTGTGAGCCGAGAAGTTAATCCCTGGAAAGGTTTCGACCTCTTGATGGGATCGAACCTGTGACCCTTGCCACCAAGTGCCGGGTGATTAACGCTAGGCCACCGGATGATATTAGCTGGCAGTTATAAAGGCTACTAGACTGAGTTATACAGAGAAAAGCATACCAAACTATAATTGTACCCAAAACAAAACAGGAGTTCGGATTTACTGTAGACAAACACCATTGCAGTCCGTTCAGTGAAGCATACAAATATCCAACTGGTCAAAATAAATATATCCGACATAAGACTTATTGAAATATTGTGACAACGTTTGAAATATATTTTAATTCTAAATCGCTGAATACTTTTTTTATTTTACTGGAACAATAGTTGAAACTTAATTGGTACTCGTGTATAGATATTTTGAGTGAAAAAAGACAACAGATTTTAAACTCATGCACGCTTTATGTATAAATAAAAGAAATTCACTTTCAGTATTTCATACTCAATACATTAGCATAACCCGAGCAGGATGAATATTCTATTTAGTTTCTTCACAAAACATTGACTTAAAGATGACAATGTTGGATGAATCTTCTTTTTTTTCTTCTTCGAGTATTACATTACACCACATGACATTTAAGTAACTGAAATTCTATAAAACCTCCATAAATGAAATGAAGTTGACAATGTTACTCATAGGAATAAATATAATTGGATTTGAACAGGATCCCTTTCCTCATATTTTCTCAAAGAGGGTACTATTCCTCACATTATCTGCAGCCAATCATTTGCGTTCTTTCTTGGCCTGCCTCGTATCAGCGTATAACGGCAAGAGAACTGATAATAAGACGCTGATGGCACAAAATAATTTGTTCTCGGGTCGCCAGAGAATGTCAAAGATCGTGGAAACCCTAAATTCTGCTTATATGGAGAAGCAACCGGCCTAGTATTATCGAACAGAGAAGCCAGTATTTTGGTAACTGACATCAGGGCCTCAATGTTTTGAGGAAGGAGATTTGGCCTCTTCGAGAACTGACTTACTTCCATCAACTGAACTTCAACGTTCTGATCGAATGACAAATTTCTTACTTTCTTTATTACGACGAACATTTACCGCCTTTGGGCCCTCACGGATTAGAGTGTGGGACACCTCACTAATGGTCATGCTGTGCGGGAGGTCGGAGGTTCTAATCTTGCCGTAGCACTATAGTAGAGTGGAGTTTTTCATCCAACCAGGCAAGTGACAAGGTTTTCTCAACCGAATATGCACTATATTGTAAATTCTAAATTCGTTTGGAATTACTCCCCGTGCTGAACCAGTAAACTACAGACCATGTCCGTCTCGCTCATTTGAGGTAGCCAGCCATGTAAAATAACTGCCATTTCGGCCAATATATATGACATCGTCATAACAAATTCATGGAGTGATTGGTGTTTCATCTTTCACTTCGCCCCCACTACTTCTGCATGTCGATTGTCCCATTTGGCCAACTATGTGCACAACAATGACGACAAAACAGCAATATTTCCCATTTAATGTTTAAGTTAGACCACAGAGTTTGGAGAAAATTCCAAAATAGAAATGTCTATTGGTGCTCCTTAGTAATTACGCCGTATTGTCAAAGAAATATAACAAGGATCGTCGCTTTCTAATCCTAGGTACAGGCATCAGTTATGTACCATAAATAGACTCAGTTGATCACTAGATGTCGGGATATAACATTTAAGTGTGCGCCATTTGAAAGTAATGATTAGTTTTTAGTGCAAATATGTCACAGGTTGACCGACTTATGCCGTTTTATAATCCTATAAAGACATATTCCCCACAAAAAGACGAATTCATTAATGGCTGTTTTTCAGGACTGATACCATTATGTATTTCCCGTCATGTGTGAGCTACAAATATGAAAGTCGTAAAAAAACAGCCAACATCCCTGACCTAAAATAGAGCTATTTAACCGACTTCTTGACGGTATATTCGTTTGAATAGGAAGTTCAATATGGCTCAGCGTTACCATTTCTAAAACAGTAATGAATGCGTGCAGCACCACCACCACCCTAGATGAGTTGAGCCGAGTTGAGTTGTATAAGCTCGGCATCACACATTCACACCTGAGATCTATGGCCGAGGGCTAATCTCCAGGGAAACATTTCACGAAGACAGGTATTGGCCGGATTCGAACCAACAATGCTTTAACCACAGCGCTGACGGAGTGCACACTACCACTATACCCGTATGTTGTTCTGTAGTAAAATGCGAATGAAGCTAATTATTGGGGGGGGGGGGGGTAGTACCGTAGTGTTTGTTATTTTTCCACAGTAGACAATTTATCTGACTATGTAAATAAGTCTACCGAGCAAAGACAAAAGTTATACACGCTAAAATCCGTCATTTCCCCCTTTCAATATTTGTCGTGTTTTCCGGGTATGTGTGTTTGTTAAAAGGTTGCGATTTGTAAAAGGAGTGAAGGAGCCAAGACCAAGTGTCACGAAAGTATAAGTTGACAAACCATCAACTAGATCTCAAGCAGAATACAATCAAAAACAAATAATCGAAGCGCAAACGAACTTTCAAACCACACTAAACAAAATGGCAAGATATCTAACTTATAGTTATAACTATGTGCATATGTAAGCGTTGTATTAATCTGTTTGATACTATATTGGAATCCGGGTTTTCATACACACTGAATCGCCGAGAAATGACTTTCATCCATACCTGGCAGTCTATGTGGATAATTAATCGATCACCCAATTCTACTGAAGCGTTTAGAATTTTCCTTTAGAATCAAGGACAAAGCTTTAACTTGTGTAAAGTCGTACCTCGCCAACATAATTCAGTGTGTTTCAGTGGCTAATAAAAAATCGCCAGATATAGGCCTTCTTCTTGGTGTACCACAGGGATCTGTTTTAGGACCAAAGAATTACTGCATTTATACCTAACCAGTTGGTGAAATTATTAAACGGTGTAATATTTAATATCATTGTTATGGCGATGATACACAAGTGTACACGACTTTGAAGTCATGTTATAAATTGGATGATATTTCATCTTCAATTGAAGGTTGTATTGCAGACATAAGTATTTGGATGAACAGCAAAATGCTGAAATTGAATAAGGACAAGACATAATTAATTGTTTTCTCATCCAAGCAACATGTAAAGAAAACTGAGAATCTTCGCATTAAGGTAGAATCTAGTTATATAAATTATTCCATGTCTGTAAGAAATCTAGGGCTTATATTACACATTACCCTAGGAATGGAGAAGCAGGTGAATTATATATGTAAGACTTATTCTCAAGTACATAAATGATGAGAGATGCAAAACATTAGTCCAAGCCCTTATTATTTCTCGACTGACTATGGCAATGCATTACTATATAATATCCCCCTCTTTCTCTGACAAACCATCTACATCGAGTGCACAACTGTGCTACACGTCTGGTGACACGCAGTAGCAAAAGGGAACCTATAACGCCAGTTTTGTTCCAGCTGCACTGGCTTCTTGTACGCTTCAGATCATTGTACAATATCCTGTTTCCTACATTCAAAGTACTGAATGGAACAGCACCAGTGTATCTAAGCGATCTGATCGAAGCATATACCAGTGAGGATCCTCCAATCTGAGTCCTATTCACGTTTGAGGGTACCAAAAAGCCATACTGCAATATAAGGAGGGATATCGTTACCGAGCATCAGCTCCCTGATTGTGGAACGAGTTGCCAAAACACATAAAGCTCGCAGCAAGTAGAGACATATTTTGTAAGGTTCTTAAAACCCATTTATTTCACATTTATTTCACGTATTTATAATAATAACCCAGTTTATTATGTATGAAATGTATTTGATCTATATGAGCTCAAAATATGTTTTAATTGTGTTTTAAATGTTAAGCCCCTTAAAGCAATCTCGGTTGAATTTCGCTATATAAGATACTATTATTATTATTATTATATTATATGGAGGTATCAGGGATTTGCCTTTGTCACAATGTTCCCTTTCTTCAAGGTCATTTTATTCTTATCTTTTAAGTATCCAGGTTTGTGTCAAGCTAATTGGTTAAAACTGTTTGTTTTAAATACGAAATAGGTTTTTTTTGTTTAACATTTCTTATTGATAAGAGTTATGCTGTAGAAGATGGGTTGACTGACAGCGTAAGGCAACCATTGTTGAGCTACGTCTTGTATTAAATATATCGTTCATGCTATTTTAATGTTGACATATGATATAGTATTATGATATATTCTTACCTAATATACTATTTATGATATTTATTTTATTTCAACTTTATACATAACACCTTTTACTGCTTGACATCCTGTTAATTGTTAAATGTATAATGCTGAATGTTTTATAACGATATTACATTGTTGTATTACGTACTCCTCTTTTCAATTAAACGGAACGAAATTGAAAATAGACGCTAAAATTTCTTTAATCATCATACAATCAAACCATTGCTACAGCACTCATTACTAGTCTCGGCTTCATTACTACAACTCTCTTCTTTATAACATTGCATCTAAGGATTTTCTAAAGCTTTAGTGTGTTCAGGACTGCTTAGCTAGGGTTGTCACGCGGTCTCCTCGGTTTTCCCATTCTGTCGCACTCCTGAAATCTCTTCATTGGCTTCCTGTTCAATCTCGCGTCATCTTCAAACTCTTTATCACTGCCTATCAAACTGTTTCTTCCAGAGAATCTTTGTATTTCTTTTCCATGCTTTGTTTAGCATCCAAGCCCAGGAAGCTCCGTTCATCTGGTTTTCACTCGTTGTCTGTTCCCGGGGTTACAACTCATGCTGGGACTCGTGCGTTGTCAGTTGTTGTCCCTACTGGTTGGAATTCACTCCCTGGACGTGTTATGAAATAGCATAATGTTTGCCGTCGCCATCTGAAAATTCAACTTTTCAGACTCGCCTATCCTTCCTAAGTTTCCTAAGTTTTCACTGCATCCGATCATTTGTTGATGAATCTTGCATCATACCTTGACTATACGCTTGCTTAAGCCCTGTACTAAGTGGGCCAGTGAGCTCGATTGTTTTAGAGGATATTGGCGCTATACAAGTTTGTTGTTGTTGTTGTTGTTGTTATTATTATTATTATTATTATTATTATTATTATTATTATTATTATTTATTATAAAAATATTATTATTATTATTATTATTATTATTATTATTATTATTTATTATAAAAAATTATTATTATTTATTATAAAAATATTATTATTATTATTATTATTATTATTATTATTATTAAACGAATATTTAATATTTACATTTGAGATCATACTAATTTCATACATTTTATCGTTGTTGATAACTGACATTTACTCCTTCTATCATAAGATGAGTAATGATGTCTATCATAAGATAGATGACCACCTGTTCGTAAATCAGCTTAAAAGGATTAAAGCCAAATAACAATTTATTTCCTCGATATTAATCCCATTATCAACAAATGTATTATATTTCATTTCTTTTTGTTTGAGAACAAAACCATTTGCATTCGGTTTGAAACAACGTCAACTAACCCCACATACAAACAAATATTTCTTTCGCAAACATTTTTTTATTATAACAATATCTTTATAATGTCTGATACTAATACTAATTGTCTGTGTCGATATTTCTTTACAATCAGATGAAGTGATGGTGGGTGAGTGTGGATATCACTTGCCCTATAGGAGGTAGTATATACATTAATCTAGATGAATTGAGATGTGTTCTGAAAGCAATCCAGGTGTCAAAATACAAGAACATTATACAACACACACACACAGAAACACACACACACACACACACACACACACGCATATTTCTTTGTTTATATTCCGCTATTAATTGCAATAAATGGAATTTTAAAAAGAGTTGTGTTTGACACATGTTATAATAATAATAATAATAATAATAATAATAATAATAGCGGGTAAAATCACAGACACTAATAGTGTGAAGACATTTGTTTTGTATACTAATTACAGTTTATCTAATAGTTCCAGTTTAAGTGTGATATCGCGATAATTATAGTCTAATCAATTAATATCAGATTTTATGAGGAAACAAATTTAATGAACTGTCAAATAGATTCACGATTAAATGATTGTTATCATAAATAGAAGGAAAACAAAATCCGAACATTTTCGTCATCTAGACAAGATCATAAACGTTGTTGTTGTTATTGTTGTTGTGGTTACTGTTGTGAACCCATTAACTATGTATCAAATTACTTTTTCTTTCTTTCTCCCGCGGTTATTATTAAAAGAGGAAACAATTCTATTTGTTCACTCACTCACTCACTCACTTTCATTCACTCGCTCACTCACCTTCATTCACCTTTACTCACTCACTCACTCACTCAACGTCAAAGCCAATATATATTTATATACATCCACGTTATGATAACATCATAATGTTGTCTAATCTATATACAAATAATATACTAATTTTCTGGTCCTGGCGACCTACAGCTTCTTACATAATTTATGTTTATTGATGTTAAAATACCATATTTAATAGGCAAGTCGGTGAGAAATTTTATAGTTTATGATGATTTAGAAAAGTAATATAGGATCACAGAAATAGAACCGCCAATACTGCTTCTGGGGGATGAGCTTCTGGGGGGGGGAATGACTCAACCTGGCCTTAATGACAGCACGGTTTGCGACATACCTCAATCAATGAGATTCAAATCCCGGTCTACCTATTTCTGAAGGGTGTTTCATTTTTCATTTCGCCTCATTATCTTCGGATGTCCTTTGACCCATTTAAAAGTGGCTGATATATAGCAACATTTCGGAATACGTTTACAGGTTCTACCCTGTCGTTTATACTTTATTTTCTTGCGTAACTGATACAAAGGTTTTTACAGGCAAGACAACGTTTACAGAATGCACTTACTGACATATATTTATTCTTTTCCGGTTCATATAGTAAAATGAACCAATAAATGAATGGTTACTTGATTTAGGCTCGGTGTTGCTCTCGCCTGAACATAACAGTCGAGGTACTACTGCCTAGAAACATGAGACGATCAAGACGAAGCGTTTTATTGAAGGATGAAATATCTCACAGAAGGGCAACGCTAGGAGGCGATCCGACGCCTTCTTAATGTCCTGTCCAGTTCTCTACCAAATAAGAGATTAGAGCGTTTCGTGTATTAACCACAGGAGTCCAATTAAACAAAGATACATCAATATTAGTATATTTTGTTTCAATTACAATTAAAAATACCCCATTAATGACATTACAGCTATGAGGAAGGTCACTCGGGGGAAAGACTACGTATAGACCCGTATTCCTCAACCATAATGTCAACAGCCTGCAAAACATACGTTTACGAAGCGAATTGAGGGAAATCGACAATTTACCTCATCGGGGAAAGAGTAGCCACCGACGCGGATAACGAGAGAATTAATTAAACAAACAAGAAAGCGGAAATGATAGGAAAGATGAAATTAACCGTATCATCACAATTATCTCTTCCCGTAGTTAACGCCCCGTTTATCGGGATCTTCAACTGGATACATACGTGGGGGAGGGGGTGGGAAATGGTGATCAAAATTAGGCCATTCTGATAGGCGCGACTAATTGATGAGGATAAAGAAGGCTATTGTGCCAATTGGACAACAGTCACGTTACAGGACAGCCTTCAGGACAACATCCAGGACAGCCTTACAGTTTGTGCATCAACCCATCAGCTGATAGAAGTATCTGTGTCTATATCATCCCATACGATGTATATTAGCGACATCAAGATGTGTGTCTTTGATAAACATCCCCACAGTGTACTTTCTCCTTTGGTACACCACGGATACTCGGGATTCGGTGGACCATCGATGTCTTTGATTTATCCATCAGGAGCTTTGTTGACAGACCTGTATTTAGACTAATCGTTAATATAAATATGTCTTGTTAAGCTGCTGCGCTGACTTGTTGAACCGGTTTTGGGGTATTTATCGTTTTTTTTAATGATCGATCAAATATGAGTATATTTTAGCCTCGAACCTATTTTTGGCGTTTTGCCGAGGTATTGGATTTTCTTTAAAGACGAGCCCCAGGTATCACGACGCCAGTATTATATGAAAACTGGGGTCCTCCGATAGCGCCGTAATTAGAGCGTTGTACTGTAAACCTGTAGGTTGTGGGTTCAAATCTGGCTCAAACTTGTGTCGGTTGGATGTTTCTTCGGGGAATTGCCTCGCGTGGTCGTATGTCTCAAGTGATACCTGCGTTGACGCTTAACAAGCCCATCAACCAACTTTTATATCACAACCTGATATTTTCTTGTTAACCGGTTGAGAAGCAATTATTTTGTTGACCTCTCATCACAGGTCATGTGCCTAATTTCGGAACGATTATCACTAATTCTAAACTGTCGCAACTCCCGAGAAACAATAGTACATTATCGTACAACGAAAGCTTACAGCGCGATCCAGTATTTCTAGGAGACCGTTTTACTCCAATCTTCCTGCCTCTGTCCTTGGAACTGAAATCGTAAATAAATGTCAGCGAGGTACACGAGAAAATCCGGCTTTTAATCAACCGGTTCCGACTGAACCGATTGTTGGGACGATAAGTGAGCGTCTTCAGCGGTTGATACGTAATGGCGTCGTCTTTATATAGCTTCGGTTGTTGATGGAGAAAGTCCACTCATCATCATTAAGCCTTAATCACTCGGTAATATATCTAAGGTCGGCTAGTTCACGAACGACGAAACCCGAAGCATCCGCGGCATCTATTGAGAGTAATCCTTTATTTTGAAAAATGTCGCTGATTAAACCAAAAAAAATCCACCCATTGTTCTTTCGTATGACAAATAGGACCGCCTTTATGGTCACGTGATTCTATATTTAACATTATATCAAGTTCAGTTTGTGTGTATTTCAGTGATTGATTATGATTGATGTTTTACGCCCACTTTTGTGCCCATCGGAGCTGGGGCAGATACATTACAAATTTATCTAGATAAGTTACATTTACATTACAAATGTATCATTTATGAATGTATCAATGTATCTAGATACATTTAAAATTACATTTTCTGTGCTGTGTATGTTGTAATTGGGTGTATATTTTTGAGTGCAAGAAAAGACAAGACTAGTAAATATTTTTCAGGTTTATTCATTTTTAGTTATAACATTTATTTGGTCATATTAATCCACATATTGTCAACTTTAATAGAAACATACTACCTGGAGTTCATTCGTATGAACATAAGGGTCTCGAATGTATAGTCTTTCAATGAGCTTGCAGAGTGTCGGATAGTTCAGCTGTTGTTGCTGCCAATAAGATAATGCATTATTGTCCTCTGCAGTGTATTGCACTATGTCACTGTCTAATCATGAAATTGTTGTGGGAAACCTGCGATTCCCCGTAAAGGAAAACACCTTGGATCGCTTCCTGGAGGGGTGGGGGTGGGTTCCAGACCATCCTGTGAAACTTGTGGTTCTGTTGGTTGTTGTATACGCACGACCTCTGTCTTCAGGGTCTGCTTCATTGATGCTAACCTAGTCTACTGAAGAACACCAGTCCAGCTTGAAGCACCTAGAACCGTGGCACACCGCAGTTCTCGTCGATCAGGGTATGGCGTTAGACGTCTACTAATGTATCATTTCAACGTTGTAATGAACTTGACATGGTACCTCGTGGGCATATCTTCTAAATATTCACATATTAATCTTGTCTTGTCTCGTTGAAGTTTGGAGTAGAGACCCCTGGCTGTCGCCTTTTGGGCACAGCCACCTGGTGTTGATTTCTGTTATTCTGATGATGGCAGTTGTTTAACGTGATGGCACATCAGTTTACTTTAAGTGTCATTTTCGGGGGAGAAATACCTTGCCAGTTGCCTGGTTGGACTAAAATCTCCTCCTTCTATAATGTCACGAGCGGGATACGAACCTCCGGCCTCCCGAACAGCATGAACTATGGGTACGGAAGTGCCACGCACTTACCCACTAGTCCATAGGTCCGGTCTGATCTGTCCTTGGTATGTGTAGGGATATTTCTGGAGAAGTGGAGTTATGATATCTGCTAGGTGATGGTCTGGAAGTTGGTAGTCTTCCGGACGGAGGTAGCTTTTAATATTATTCGGTGCTTCGGGTAACCTTTTTTCCCTCACATATTAAACTTCTCTCTTGGTTTATAAATGATTTGGCCAGAACACATCAAACAAACACTAATTGTGTTTCTGTGGGCTATTAGTGTCATGACATCATGATCTGTGATGGCTTCACTAATGCCCGAAGTGGTGATTAGCATAAGTTATTAATGTTGATCATATTTCTAAATTAACAATTGCGAAATGGGTCGAGCGACCTCCAAAGGTAATGAAGCAAAGTCAAAGATGATACACCCTTCAGATATGCCCACGCCGAGATTCGAACTCAGTTGGTAGTGATCTGTGATCCAGTTAGACCACGTTTGTTTGTTTATGTATGTACGTATATATATATATATATATATATATATATATATATATATATATATATATATATATATATATATATATATATGCATGGATAGCATGTGTGTGTGTGTGTGTGTGTGTGTGTGTGTGTGTGTGTGTGTGTGTGTGTGTGTGTGTGTGTGTGTGTGTGTGTGTGTGTGTGTGTGTGTGTGTGTGTGTGTGTGTGTGTGTGTGTGTGTGTGTTGATGTTTTTACTTCTAGTATATTTTCCGACGAAAGCGCGATGGCTTTTCGACTTATTGTCCCTGATGAACATTTTGTTGACTGACGGATGATCAGCCCATCTCAACCGTCATGAATATGCCGAGATGATAGACATGATAACGATCCGGACGATTCGTCATCCAATAGATCCAGCCTAATCCTGCCGAGTTCCGCCGGAGTCACTTCGGGTAAATATTATTTCGTCTTTGATCATCCTATCTGTCAAGTCGGAAAGAAATAGGGGGGGGTTGTGATCTGTATGTCTGTCTGTCTGTCTCTCTCTCTCTCTCTCTCTCTCTCTCTCCTCTCTCTATATATATATATATATATATATATATATATATATATATATATATATATATATATATATATATATATATATATATATATATATATATATATATATATATATATGTGTGTGTGTGTGTCTGTCTGTCTGTCTGTCTGTTTGTTTGTTTGTTTGTTTATATATATATATATATATATATATATATATATATATATATATATTATATTATTTCTGAAAAAATATATATATCATTATAAAATAACGAATTGTAATAATTCTTCCATAAATATCCTGGATATGAATTTCCAGAATTGTAATAATTATTAATAAATAAAGCCAGCTTCAAATGACTTTCCATACTATTATTATTATTATTATTATTATTATTATTATTATTATTATTATTATTATTATTATACCTAAAACTAATATCCTTATGGAAATATTACTTTGGACTAAAATCAAGTAAATAATAAAATAATTCAGCTATTTCCGTCTTTTTGTTGATGTTTTTAATATTGTCTATTGTCATAATTATCATAATAAATAAAAAGTCGATGATAGTTGTTATCATTTTCTTCTACATCTTTTGCTTCTTCTTCTTCTTCATTATAAACAATTATCATTATTATTATTTTCATCATCATCATCATCATCTTCATTTTCTACTTCTTACTCATCATCATCATCATCATCATCATCATAATTATTATCATCATCATCATCATCATCATTATAATTATCATCATCATCATCATCGAATAACAGCAAATGTTTACTATTTGTAAGCAGAACATATCATATATATATATATATATATATATATATATATATATATATATATATATATCAGATCCTTATCTATTAACACCTGGAGCTCTCCTTATAAACGTCACTATCACTCAGTTTCTCTCTACATTAAACCAATTATAACAACGGGATATCTCAGGTTGTCCCAGACGTTTTTTTCTTTCTTTTTATTCCAGACAACCGGAGTTGTCCTGTTAGCGTCCGCTTACTGGATCTTCAAATAGCGTCGACGTCTAACTCGGTGACCACCAACCAATAAAAGTTACTGCCCTGATCCGGGTTCTTAAATACTAAATCCCCACCCACACGCATTCACGCAAACACGCACACACACAAACACATGCGCGCGCGCACACACGCACAGACACACACACAGACAGAGAGGGGGGTAGAGAGAGAGAAAGGGGATGGGAGAGAGAGAGAGATGATAGAGAGGAGGGAATAAGAGAGAGAGAGGGGGGTCCTTACAGCCGTCCTATTTACCTTGTCTCCAATTCGGCGACAACAAGTTTTTCCCGTTCATTTTCTCTCTCCCAAACCTTCTCCACCCCCCTCTCCTTGGACCGCCCATCTAACTTGGTCTCCGGGGAATTCATCACGGGACAAGACAAACGGGAGAGAGAGATCGGGGGAGATTTGTCGGCTAGGAGTGCCGGGCCGGTCACAAATCCGCCGCTCGCCGGCCGCCATTGTGGTTTAATTCACCGTAAGCGATCAGATTGAAACAGTTCGCCGCCAACGGGCCGTAATTTCCTGGGAAAACAGCAGTCGCGCGATGCAACTAGCCATGCGGCCATTGTCGGTGTCGGACTCGCCGGGCGGACGGGCCATAAGCTCGACGGCCAACACGCGGAATACGGTATTCATTCGTCGCCGAGGCCGTACCCGCAACGTCACCGAAAGGTCAAGGTTTCGCGTGGAAAGGTGCGCGGCAAGGAGCGGCCAAGCCGACGCCGCGTACGTCGAATGGCCGCTTCGAGTTCGCCCTCCACCGGCCGCGACACCGGCGCTTTCTCTCTCTCTCTCTCTCTCTCTCTCTCCACGATCTATTCACGCTTCGGTGGAAAACTTCTCCAACTTCCGGCCAATCGTTTCCAACGTCTCGTCGCCGAATCGAAGGAGGCCACTCCGTGAAATGAAATTAAATTGAAGACGAGGCGGAAATGTAAATACCATTACGACGGCGATGGGCTGTGCGCCATCCCATTTGGCGACCAGAAGCCAATAGTTCGCCATCTCAATCTATATACGAAGCCTTCTATACTTATTGGAAGACTCTGGCTTCCGGCTGCCGTTTTCTACGGGAATGTGTTTCTATATATGACCTCCTTGTTTATGGCGTTCTGGTGTTTGGAGAATATAGCGGCGTGTTTTTGTCGTTTATTTTGTGTTTCTCAAACCGTAAACAATGAAATAGGATCTCGTTCTTGATGCTGTTGGTTGTTTCGTTTTGTTTTTGTTGAAAATGACAATGATGATGATGATGATGATGTTATTGTTGTTGTTAATGATGAGGATGATGATGATGGTAGTAATGGCCTTGATGATCAGATGATAATGATGCATATCTCGCATTGTGATTGGATAATTAATATTATTTTTAATATTTCCAGTAATATTTTAGTTTTTACACCAAAATAACAAAACATAGAAATCCTCCAAAGAAAATTGCTTATTAACTCATTCATCGTAACTGAAATATATCAGCTGATTTGTCTGTAAAATCAATTTTTCGCAATAACTGGTTTGTTTTTTATTTTCTAAATTAGATCATTCCCGTTTTTAGTCGAAACCGGACACGTTTTTTATTATCAATTTCTCGACTACGGTAGCACATTCTGACAAGATATTTTATTATTTAATATTTGGTTGACTCTTCTTTACTACCAACAAAAACCCCAAAACTTTACGCCCATTAGAAGGAAGGTGTATGAATTCTTCCTTAATTACTATTATTCCGTTAGGTGGCGCCATCAGTCTTCCCCTATTTCGGTGATTTTGTGCCGTCTACGCGTCGGTATTTAGATCTGGCTGAAGTCGGTTTATGGTCATTTAAATGGCTCCTTAGCGGCGCCTAATTACCACCATGACAACGACCGACCGAGCGAAGACCCTCAAAGAGGCGACCGGGAGTTCGGCTAGCCAATAAATACACCCGTAACTCAATTACGGCAAAGACCCGAACTGTGAGCCAGGACTCAGGGCGCCGACATGCTAACAAACCACAAATCTTCCGAGGTAAAGGGAACAGCGTCAAAGAGCGCAAATATACCCCGGTCAAAACCTATTACCCGGGGGTCGCCGATCCCGAATACTGCGCTGATGGGAAGCGGCCTATCCGGGTTGGTCCAGTTTGATCCGGGAACGTCTGAATCGAGACGCTAGCCCGCGAGAACCGTAGCGCCCGCGAAACGTCGGGCTTAATTTCGAGAAAAACACGAAGTTTGGTCAAAAATAGCAACGACTCAAAGAAGCGAAGAGCAACAGATAAGCGACATTAATGCTATTAACAGACAGGATCAATCCTCGGCTATAACAGATCCAGATGACTTGGTTTACTCGTTAAGTTCGTGCTGCGTCATACACACACAGACGCACAACAATCTCGCATTACCAAACAAATGAACTTCGATCGCGTTTTTGTCTTGGTGCGAATCGCTTACGTAAGACAATACTCTCTAGATTCCAGAGAAACGTCCCCTTTTTTCCGGAGCTGTCCTGTTTCGATGGACGAAAGGCGAGTGTTTCTCATCGGAAGAACGACGATTAGGACCCATTATGGCTATACTAACTGTGGCATCTTATATACGAGATAACATGCACATCCACCCCCCTCACCCCTCGTTAAGGTTTTGCCTGTAAATATATCTGATCGGCCAACGAGGCTCGAGAATTCGAAAGCGCAAATGACGTGTATCTGTCCCCGGATGATAATGATCACGATTGACCACTTTTTTGAACATGTTAGGCTTAATGGGCCGAGCGACCTCCGAAGGTAATGAAGCGAGGTCAAAGATGAGGCACCCTTCGGATAGGCCCACGCCGAAATTCGAACTCGGATGGCAGCGATCTGTGGTCCAACGCGCTACCAACTAGACCACGGAGGCGCCCTTATCTGTCGCCGGAGAAGGAGTGGGGAAGAAACTGGAAATAAGTAATTAATATTCCCAAAAGGGACCGTATTAGACGCTAAGACGATTTAGCCGCCACTAATCCGGTAGGTTGAGCTCGCAGACTGCAGTAATCCAAAAACCGAGCCGAGCAGCCCCGACTCGCTTATATACACCATCATCTAATGAACTGCTTAAGATCATTACGGTTTACCTCTTACGAAGGTACCCATCTCGGCGGGCCTATCGTCCGCAAAGTGGCTTTGGGAATTGTTGGCTTATTATCGGATCTATCCCCTCCCCCCTACTGGCTGCAATATACCGGTTATATGGAGCGGGTAGGCGATGAAAGGAACGGACCCAGATTTATTGTAATAAATACCGCCTAGCGGCTGAACTGGAAGCGAGGTTGCGGGTAAATAAGCCGAGCCTCTGATGTGACTTGTGCCGCGTCTACGTCGTGCTCTCGGTCGGCCATTTTGTCTTTACTGAATATTGGGTGATGATGATGGCAATGATCAGATAAACCCGGTTTGACCTGAGTGCGGCCGGCAGTGGGACAACACCAGTTAGAGCCCGCCTGCCGGTGACAGCTGATAACAGGTGGGTCGCTGTCGGTCCCGATAAATGGCCATTGACCGAAGGCGACCATCCAGCTGCTCATCAATTTAATCTCAGTCATCGACGTAACGTTATCTCGACTCAGATAGATAATTAGCCGTTATTGTTTCGCTGTACACTGATTGATGAAGGACCAATCCCATTGTCTTGCTTCTGTGTCCAGGTAAGGACTGTCTCGATGATATCGGCGGATCTAAATTATTATTCCTAGGAGGGTAAATATCTAGACTTAGAGAAACATGCAGAAGATGGAACATGGCAGATGGAAACACATTGAAGATGAAAGGTGGAAGATAGAAGCACACCAACGATGGAAGGTCGGAGATAGAAATATAGCGAAAATGGGAAGTGGAAGATGGAAACACACCGAAGATGGAAACACACTAACGATGGAAGGTGAAAGATGGAAGCACACGGAAGACGGAAGGTGGATAATGGAAACGCCGAATATGGATAGTGGAAGATGAAAACAACCAACGATGGAAGATGGAAACACACCGAAGATGGAAACACACCGAAGATGGAAACACACCGAAGATAGAAGGTGGAATCACACACTGAAGACAGAAGCTGGAAGATGGAAACACACCGAAGACGGAAGGTGGAAGATGGAAACGCCGAATATGGATAGTGGAAGATGAAAACAACCAACGATGGAAGATGGAAACACACCGAAGATGGAAACACACCGAAGATGGAAACACACAGAAGATGGAAGGTGGAAACACACTGAGGACAGAAGGTGGAAGATGGAAACACACCGAAGATGGAAACACACCGAAGATAGAAGGTGGAATCACACACTGAAGACGGAAGGTGGAAGATGGAAACACGCCGAAGACGGAAGACGGAAGATGGAAACACGCCGAAGGTGGAAGGCGGAAGGTTGAAACACACTGAAGGTGGAAGGTGGGAGATGGAAACACACCGCGGTTATTAAAATATTCATCTGTTTCACTGTTTTGTGTTCTTTTGTTTCGCTTTAGGCGATTAAAAAGTTCAATTCTGTGACGATTTGTGTCAGAATTCCCAAATATCGAGAAGCGAGTAATCCACCTTTAAATAAAATCCCAATTTTTTGTTGGTCTTCTTTTCAACTCTCGTCAATTGTCAGTGCATTTACTAGAAGATCACAAACTAGGTCGAATGAACTCGTCAGATGGTGCTTAAATAAAACTGTAAGAAATTATTTTAATCTTGTTTTCTGCCCGACAGATTCACAAATTTTATTGCGTTGCTGCTTTGTGCTCTTATCAACTCTCGTTTCACAAAACAAAATAACGTCGTTCTTCACAAAGGACATTCACACCTTTTATTCGTAGAGTCGTAAGTTTCTCTCAATGAGTTTGTTCCAACGTTAATGACGCTTGTGGTGTGGGTGTATGTATGTTCACTGAATGTATGCGCGCATACGTGCCCAGTTCTGAGGTGAAACGCCCAGATGGCGTCACCGACGCTCGTGTGCGATGCTTAATAACACAACGAGAGGATTCTTAAAAATAGGTCTAGCTGCTTAGTTATTTATTGATGGTTGTCTTTACAAGAAATATATAGCCTATGTGCGGATATTAAGCATAGCTGTTGGTATCGTCGTATGCTGCAAAGTAATTCGTCTGCACGCTTTCTTTTCGTAATGCTATTATACAAGTTGGTGTTTTGTTGCATAAACGCTTCAACTTCTGTGATCGGTTGCCAAGGCGTCACGTCACGAGTACCTGGCGACATCTGGCGGCGATTAACTATCACAGCAATCGGTTACTGGACTGTACATCCTGCTAAGCAAAATAAATAACTCATGTAAATGTTTTATTAATTTTATTATTATTATAAGTAGTAGTAGTAGTAGTAGTAGTAGTAGTAGTAGTAGTAGTAGCATAGTAGTAGCAGTAACAGTAGTAGAAGTAGCATTCGTTATTCATTTTTTTTGGTTATCGTAGGAAGTAGTAGTAGTAGTAGTAGTAGTAATATTAGTAGTATAGTAGTAGTAGAAGTTGATTGGTTTGATTAGACTCGGCGCTGGTCACATCTTGGACATATGTAATAATAATAATAATAATAATAATAATAATAATAATAATAATAGATACAGGGATAGTAGCAGTTGTTGTAGTTGTGTTGTCATTGTTGTTATTATTGTCGCTGTTTTAGATGTTGTGCACATACACAAATATATACACGAATATACTCAGGGATGCATGCGCACGCACGCACGCACGCACACAGGGCCGCGCATGCGCACACATTATTTGCACAACCATAGAAGTTTCTTTAGACAAGCAACAGTCGCAAAACGACGATTAACTGAAGCCCAAGTGTAGCTACTTTTTTCGTTTTATTACTAACACAATGACAATGTACTCACAATGGTGGGGGCAGGTCATTAACTGTCATTCTCTTCGGGAGAGGCCGCTTCTTGTTGTTTGTCCTCATTACTCACAGATTCCGTATCCCGTTTGCCCATCCTCAGCATGCTGACCGGTCGTTTGCCCATCCTCAACATTCCCATGGCCCTCTTCTCTTCGGTATCGCTTCCCTCGGACCTTCCCATCCTCAACATGCCCATACCGCGGCCCATCCTCAGCATGCCCATGGCCCTCTTTTCCGACTCCGACTCCTCGGATCTGCCCATCCTCAGCATGCCCATCGCCCGCTTGCCCATACGTAACATGCCCATGCCTCGTTTCTCCTCGCCGTTCTCAGTCTCCTCCGATCTTCCCATCCTCAGCATACTGACCGGTCGTTTTCCCATTCGCAACATCTTCATCGAGCGTTTCTCAACCTCGCCTTCCTCACCTTCCTCAGATCTGCCCATCCTCAGCATACCGACGGGACGTTTGCCCATACGAAGCATGCCCATCGACCGCTTGCTCTCCTCATCCTGCAGCTGCTCTCGGCCGGAACGACCCATGCGCAGCATGCTCATCGCCTTCTTGTCGACCTCCCTGTAGCCTAAACGAGGCATGGGCAAGGCGCGTTCCACCTCTCGTAATCCGAGTCTCGGTAGCGGAGCGGCCCGTTCGACCTCATTGTCGAAATAATAGTCGTCGTATTCACGGAGACCTAATCTTGGAAAGGAGCGCTCTTCCTCCTCCCTGAGGCCCAGACGGGGAAGTGGAGCCGCCCTCTGCATCAGGCCTAGTCTGGGTAACGGTGCGGCGCGTTCCTCTTCCTGGAATTCGGCATCGCGGAGGCCAAGTCTCGGTAGGGCAGATCGCTTCTTTTCGGATTTTTTCACGGATTCTTCTTCAACCTCCTGCGAGTCTACGGATCGTCTCGATCTGGCGCTGTGTCCGGGATACTTCAAAAGAAACTGGCGGATGTCTTCGTCGTTCAGTTCTCGTTTGAGCTCGTGGCTCAGGAATTCGCCTAGTCGGGGAAACGGAGGTGCCCGGACGAATCGGCCCTCGTATTCGACGTCCTTGCCAACTCTGGGGATCCATACTTGACGGGCGATTTCGCGTTCGGGGACGATTAGCTCTCGCTCAACGAACTCATCGCCTATGTCGTAGTTGGGCGGTACGAGTGGTGGCAGGGCAATTGCGCGTGCCGGAAGTACTTCGACGCCGTCCCGTTTGCCCATGCGCAACATGCTCAGGTCTCGCCTTTCTCGGCCATGTTCTTCGGGGCTGACGAATACTGAAATGGAGACGTAAACGATTGCATTATTCGGTGCTTTTAACTGAACTATTTTACTGGGCTGCTGGCTGGTTTATTTGAATCAGCGCAAGCACACCTGCAATATAAAACTTGATCATCATCATGAAAGATGGGACATCTGTCGAGACCATATCGTAGATTGCCGAGCTGAAAACATCTGAATAAACTACAGGCGCGGATAGGGCTTCACTACAAGCTACCATAAGCCATAAAGAGATTGATCCGTAAAAACAATTTATTTTATCTTGGTCGGAGCGATATTTCGGGAAGAATAATGGATTCGGCCTTACGCCGGCGCGGATCGGACGAGACAAATTTGTTCCACGGCCCGTCGGCCCGTAAGTTGCCGGCCATAAAAGGTGCCACTTCCGACGGCGGTGAGCGCATTTATCGTCGCCGGAACAAGCCGTTAAGTTAATGACGTCATCTGTTCCGGTATTGTTAGGGAACCCGCCGGGACGGGATGCCGATGGGACGTCCGTAAGAACGCGTGATCACTTAACCCGCAACGTATATGTCGCCAAGGAGGTTCGACGGCCACGTGACCGGTCGGGTCATCGTGAGATAAGCGAACGATTTGATTCTGTTACGTCGCGGCTGCTATTCTTAGCCAACTCGTCGCGATGTATGGACGCCATCTTGTCACGGTGATTGTGAAGGCTAACAGGATATGATGCGATCCGACCTGCGCAGTACGTATTTATCACGTGGCCGTCGGTTTATTGGATACTTCGGACACGTGTTTCTTTTTGTTGTAACAGATGACCACGTGCTTAATCTATCACTGGTTGGCTGATATTCTATGCAAATGTTCTACGTTATTAGATAACAAGCAAATAGATCAGGGCACGTGTTGATACAGGTCAGAGAGGGGGATAGTGAGAGAGAGAGAGAGAGAGAGAGTTTAGAAAGAAGATGGCAGGCAGAGATATACAAACGAGCAGACGGACGATGTAGATAACAAGACATAGAGACGTAATAATAGATCAATAGACGCACAGGCAGAGAGACAGGGACAAAAATAGAGAGACTGGTACATCCCAGCAGACAGTCGGCCCATACGAGAGAGGGAGAGGAAGAACACACGCTTACACACACACACACACACACACTCAATCACACACACACACACACACACACACACGGCTGTCCAGAAGCCATCTATAATATCTACAAGCCAATAACTCCATGTTAACGTTTTATTGTTTACCAGATTATCCACGATTTATTTTTAAAACACGGTCACGGAGCCGATATCCCTTACACGGTGACAGATATAGGAAACAGAGAGCTGTTAAGTTTCTCCCGCTTACATTAATTCGAATGCTTTGCTTTATGTATGTTGGTATTTTCCATCTCGTTCGCGTCAAGTTTTCTTTAGATGCCGAGAGAGAGAGAGGGGGAGAGAGAGGGAGAGAGTGAGAAAGAGGCAAAGGGAGAGAGGGGGGAGATTTGGTGTTTAGCATCGCTGCATTAATTGCTGCTGGATAAAGAGGAACAATATCATTACGTGCCCTAATGAGACGGTCGACTTGTGTACACATTTCGTTATCGGTAGCCTCTCAGGCAACATCAGCTTTCCTCTTCTGTATAACATTAACCGTCCAGATTTCATCAGTTCACGCTTCTGTTCCAACGGTCCGCATATCCGCATTTTTGACGCGCCGCTAATGTCTCCATTAGCGGCGGTGAAGGCCACACCGTGTTACGTCAGCTAATTGCCATTATTGTCTTAATGAGCGATAATTAGATGGCGTTCCTGCGTCGAAGCCCAACTGCCGTTGAAGTCTATATAGGTCATAATCTGGTTTCGAGGCTTACGCTGTTTACGTAAATACATTACTAGATATAATCTTTCGCATTGTTTGTGTCCATTGTTGTTCATTCACGCCGCGATTTAAGGTCCTACTTACACTTGCCGCATCTCAAACTCGGCCTTCATTTATTTGGCTTAGTATTCGTTTACCTTTTGTTTACAGATAATACGGTATCTGTAAACTCTCTGAGGACGTTATCATCTGAAGCCCATCGTACTAAACACGTAGGTATTTATCTCCGACGCAGATTCTTTTACCGCTGACTGAACTAGGAAATATTAAATCTGGCACCGGCGCCGAACCCGTGAACCATATCGAAGTATCAAAAGTAATAGCGCTTTGCCAGCTCTGCTATCCAACTAACTGCGAGTGCAATAGGCGAATTTAAGCCTAAGCCGAGCAATCGAACGCCTTTATTTTGTAGCTACATGGTTCATTTAATTTAATCAGTAAATAAACTGTGCACGTTGTAAACACACACGAGGTTCTCAAAATTCGTCAAAAGTTTAGCTTAAGAAAAATGTTAATATAAATGTTACTGGTTTACGGCCACTTTTCTGCACGAGGTAGGCTAAATGGACCGAGAGCTACCTCCAAAGGTAATGAGAGACGAAGTGAAAGATGAAACACCCTTCTGACATAGCCCGACCGGGGTTTGAACCTAGGTGCTGTGTTTAGTTTAAGATATAAATTACGGTTGCTTATTACTATTACAAAAATACAGATTTCAATTAATGTCACAAATTATTGTCCATATATATATATATATATATATATATATATATATATATATATATATATATATATATATATATATATAGGAATGGCTTCAGAAATTCATTTCGATAAATATTTAGTTCGAATTAAGTCACCATACTGACATTCGAGATGTCATAACAGACACCTATAAAAGGGGATGAGGAAATAAGTCTTTCTCATCTGCAAGTGTCATTAAAATGATGCTCACTTGTTGACATGCTTCACTTTCATGCTTCACTCTATCGCCTTGTTGACATGCTTCACTTTCACGCTTCACTCTATCGCCTTGTTGACATGCTTCACTTTCATGCTTCACTCAATCGCAAGCCTTTACACATCTTCAAGTTCCATTTCTTTGTTCGACATGGTGGTACGTGTTTTAAATTTTGTTTATTTTGTTTTAAACACGTTTTCCCTTTACGTCATTATAGTTATCGGACTAAGTTAAACCACATAAGGAACCACGTGACTTGGCGTACAGAACATCGAACGAATAAAGCTAGGTTGCGTATCTACAACACAGGAAATGGGCTACCTTTAGATTTAAAAAAAAAATAGTCTATCCACTTGCAGATGTGGCATATTCACCAGTGTTCATCTCCCACTTAATGGGCTCAGTATACGGGTTAGTCTGACAGCAACAGGTCGCGTTTGGCGATCGACCATTACGTGTCATTATTGTTTCTGCGATATCGCGTAAGTTGGGGGTCGTGACCCCTATTTCCCGTTGCCGACTTCGGGGGCCCATTTCGTATTCTCGACAGGCCGACTTCAGGGCAAACCGTCGCCCTGCGTCAGGTCGGCTCCGGTTAAAAAACCATCACAGAAATGCATTATTAATTAGGGGAGGACGTGTTTGGTGTCGAAACTTACGGCGAGCAAGTTGATTTCTTTAAAGCGTCGCCGTGTGTTTTCTGCCTTTGCAAATTACTTCTATTGTTCGGCAAAGACCCGTTGAATGTCGATTTAATGACGCCATATAGTATTTCCTTTTTTCTGCCTTCGGCGGCAGGAATTGGCTAAAATATATTCAAATTCTATTAACGTCGTTGATCAAACGTCTTTTCGCATAATCTCGCACGAGTATTATATATAGTATTATATATATGTATATATATATATATATATATATATATATATATATATATATATTGCGGTTACGTGATCGATAAAGAGAACTGCGCAGTTTGGAGGAATGTGTGATTAGTTTCCGGTAAGCAATTTCGGTGTTTGCGAATTGCAGTTGGTGGCTGCAGTAAGCACATCGAGCAGCATAGCGTCGGGTTATGGGATCGAATCGAGGTTACCTGTATTTCTGGATGTTTCATCTTTCAATAAAAGGCTTCGCCCGGACCGTCCCTCTTCCCTAGGGAGTAATCTCTTGGCCACGTATCTCAAGTGTGATCGAACATGATGGTAAACAAACACAATCATTCTGTTTACGATTGGTAAACAATCTTGTGAACGGTAAGAACGGAATTAATTGAAGTCTGGGGAATTGAAACATCTTAATAATAACTAATAATAAGAAACGGCTAATATAATTCTGCGATATTACAAAACCGGAAGTGGCATGATAGATTGACCGGAAGTGTTTTGCACCAGCAAGAAATTGCTCAGTTCAGGAGAGAGTGGACCTTTTAGAGACATCCAGGACACCTCGTAATACTAGCAGCGGCTTCCCGTGGTGGGGGTGGTGCGGTATCACTTTGAGCATGTGTATGTCCGTCAGTGCTTCTCTCTCTCTCTGTGTGTGTGTGTGTGTGTGTGCGCGCGCGCGCGCGTGTGTGTGTGTCGGGGGGGGGTCATTTATGGGTATTTAGATACTTCCTGTAAACAAGCGTTGTTGATGTGTGGGTGACAATCTTGTGGTGTGTACGTGTTGTAGCGTCTTTGGTATGTTAAGGGAATGGATTGGTATTCGTGGGACTACACGTGGGAACATCGATATCCGTATACGCAACAATACGACCACACCCGAGACCGGTTCTCCCGGATATCTATAGCCGGAAGTGGTTGATTCGCTGGGCGTTTCGTTCTTGGATCCGGATCGTTCAGAAATTACAGCATATCTCAAATAGACGGATTGATTCGTTGCTTAAACAAGACTTCATTATTTCTCCCTGATCCAGATATCGATTGGGGTGCAGCTGATCTAGCTCGCTGCCAACCGTCTGCGAGATATCAATTAGCCGGCAATGGTATTCGTAAACGGTTGTCGTTGTTTGCTTTGTTATTTTTGCTGTTGTCAAGCTGTATTCGAACTTTGACTTATCTAGGTCGTAATCCCAGTAAATAGAATCTCGCCGCCATAGACACAACTAGGATTGATAACAGCAGGGTTTGTTGTTTCGTTTCAATTACGATAGGACACCTACGTATTGTTTCTGATAATATTTTTTCTTCTTGTTGTTTTGCAATCAAAAGACGTAAAACACCAATAAAAATGCGTGCACCATTCCGTTGATCCCCGCAAATCTACAGAAACACCGATGAATGAAATATCCATCCTGCTGTTATTTCAGTTATGCCCAGAAGAAGTGAGCAGATATTTTGGACATCGCTCTCTCTGTCTGTCCCTCTCTCTCTCTCTCTCTCTCTCTCTCTCTCCGTCTCTCTCTCTCTCTTTGTGTGTGTGTGTGTGTGTGTATGTGTGTGTGTGTGGGGGTGTATATGTACGCACGCACACACAAACACACACACACAGTACCATACAAAAAGTTATCCATTTCCTAAAGCTCTAATTCAACCGACCAAACGTTAGCCCATAACGTCCACCGTGTGATAAACATTTCATCGGCGATATGTACCGAAGCATTTTTTCTACTTTCTGAATATAATGACGGCTTCCAAAGAAATGTGGTCGGATTTTTCACCGAATCGAGGGTAAATTATCCATAAAAACACTCCGATGTGCGCTTTTTGTTTACTCATTAGTGGCCAATGGCGTGAACAGCGCGCGGCCTTAGTAATCAGTAGAGAGGGAGAGAGGGAGGGAGAGGAGAGAGGGAGAGGGAGGGAGGGAGGGAGGGAGAGAGAGAGAGAGAGAGGAGGGAGGAGAGAGAGAGAGAGAGAGAACGACGATTCGCGGTGGAATATTTTCGCCGCTTTTCTACATATTCGGATCTTATTGAATTTTCACGCGATAAAATTCAAATACGACGAGCCACCGTGCGAGGAATGGCCCAACGACGGCTACTCGTCGGATGATGGTCAACAACATCCACAATTACCGATGCAAATATCGGCTGTTCATTAATACAGTCTGCTGCGGGTAGTATATGGGAGGGTAGGGGGGTGGGGGGACCCACCCCAAACATCCTGATACCTTACCAACTTGGAATCGCGATTTAGCCGAAATAAATGCCACCGTGGGGTCGGTGCCTCTTTCCAACCGGAAAAAATTCACTACGAATTGGGAAGTTTGTTGTAATGGGTCACACGGCGTCTGTCACAAATCCGGTTGTAGCACGTCAGAAAAGAAACACCCGACAACTGATCAGCTTTTCGCCTCACGAGCTCCCAATTAGCTGAACGATTTCGTGGCACGGGAAGACAACACCCTCGAGAATTGGATTATTCCGGCCATTTGATTTCGTTCAGTTGCTCTTTTTTCTGGCTTATGACGGGTTCGATCCTGAAATACGCAAACTGCCGCTTAGAGGCCAGGAAATTGGAAATTTTCCTAATCGCACACGCCACAAATCGGAATGGTGGTCGTCGTTTCGGGTGACCAGAAGTGTGGAAATCCCAACCATCGATCGCATCGAGGCCAATCCGTACAGTTTTTCAAACGTTTGTTTGTGGTTGGACATTTACCACGACACGTGACACGGCGTGAATTTATCAACCAACATTAAGCCAAAACAAAATACTCGATAATAATAATTATCAGTTTTAATAATTTCAGTAAGGAAGCTCATCCGAGTTTTGGTGACCTTTGTGTCCTTATCATATATCTATATGTCACGATACTAATACCGTTGTCTATATTAATCAACTCCAGTTCGTCTTATATCGATCATTTATACGAAGCTGGGATGGCGCGTACGAGGAGCCGTGTCATCAGGCGCCCCTTGACTCGACGTACTTGTGGCTTTTGGTCTAACTCCGACGACCAGTCGTTCCGGAAGAACGTACCGACACAATAATCCATTCTTTCTATCTCTTGTATATATATATATATATATATATATTATTTATATTAACGGCATCTTACTTATGATTACTGCGGCACAATCTTTCACACCCCTTACCAATCTTTGAAAATTGCTCCCTACATGTGACGTCACCGAAAATTGTTGTCATCTGTGGATATTTTCAGAAAATCTCTCAGTATCCTTTAATCCGCCAACATGAAGCTACAAATAATACAAACGACCACTGTTTTATCACGACTTAATTCCAACAAACCGAATCGTGTAAATATCGGGATGGATGTGGGGGTGGTACTGGAAAGGGGGGGGGTCTTCCTGTCTGTTTGTCTTCCACGATAACTCCCTCCGTTTTGGTCTTAGACCTGTCCAGGACAGGAGCTTTCCCATGACCGATTGGATGACGGCGGTGATGCTGTCCCGAAACAGCAATCATCAGGTAATTAATCATTGGACTGTCAAAAGAGAAATATCGGCTGATTATCGCCTTAATGTTTTAACCGGAAGTGCCCTGACGTCACGATTGCACGTGGACTTCATCCGATTATTAAAGCAACTGATACCTTGATTAAAAGTTTTGTTTTTATACTTCGATGAGATTTGGTTGTTGTTGTTGTTGTTGTTGTTGATTATTATTATTATTATTATTATTATTATTATTAACCTCAGCATCATCATAGTCAACATCATCACCATCTTGATTATTAATTTAATTTTAATTGACCAATTGTTGTTTTAAAAAGGCTTATCCAATTACATGATAACAATACACTGGCCGGGCTTTAGAATTGACGTCCATAGATCTTCTTCCGTGTCACATCGTTTTGTGCCGATGTGCCTTGGAACACTACAGACTGACTCACTCACACACTCACTCACTCACCGCTTCACTGGCTGACTGACTAAATGACTGACTATGTAACTGACTGACTCACTGAATCGGCGGTTGAATCACTCACTCACTCACTGATTGACTCACCCACTGACACTGACTCACTCCGTCACTCACTCCGTCACTCACTCACTCACTCGCGGATCCATTTGATAATTGTTCCCGTCCGGAATTCGTTCACTGTACGGCATTAGTGACGAGAGAACATAGGGGCGATTGTTTAGCGACGATATGTCAGAAGTACGTAACGTCACAGCCGCAACGTCACCAATTCGTAATGTCACCGACGCCGAACGGCACCGTCGGCCATAAATTACATTTCGAACAAAAAGGGGATCCAGTTTTTTGTTATCCCCATCCGGATCAGCTCTGGGAATGTCAGAGTTGCCGGCGGCCGAGGAATCGATGATTCGATTTGACTACGACGTATCGACTCCGGAGAGCCGATAGATGGCAGCACCAGGCCTCAGGCCGACCATCCGGGCCAGTAGTAAAACTGGGGATAATCTTTCATCCCGGGTAGAAGATCCGGTGATGTTATTACGACCGGAACTTAGACACCAGAGACGCTCATTAATCAATCGGAAACGAATAACGCCCCCCTCCTCTTTTTGGGGAGGGGCCTAAGTTTTTCGTTTATTTGCGTAAGAGCCACGTGGCTAACATTTATCGAAAATATCTTTTCTTCACAACGGGATAATAACATTTATTTTATTGACATCGGCTGGTGTTGCAATAAGAGATTACGAGCATTTTCGGCTTGCTTTGGTCGAAATCAATTTACGCGTCGCAAAAATTAGATATTACTTCGAAAAATCCCTACATTCTCCTCTGCCTATTCCAAGTCTGAAAATGTTTAGTTCTGACATAAATTCGTGTCCGTGTCTTCAGAATAACGATTTGTCACGTTAGTTTGTCTGTTATATTTTACTTCGCGTAATTCTACGTGGGTGTGTCGGTGTCTGTACACGTGTCTTTTCCGATAATAAAGTGATCGCGTTCGTAAGCATGTTAAGTTGTTCTGCTGTGTATATACTCTATGCATATATATATATATATATATATATATATATATATATATGCGTCTGTGTCGGTTTGTTTTACTCATTGACACCAATAATTCCTGGTTTATAGTTTTATGATTTAACCGTTCAAGCCTTACTTCTATGACGTCATCCTAATAGTTCCGCATTCTTAAGAGACTAGCCGTCCATCGGGGGGGGCCAACACCCCCCACATTTCTACTATTCAGTTATAGATACAGTGTGATTGATGGTCGCTAAAGACGGTTTGTACTAAAATCTTAGCCAAAAACCATACGCGAGATAAAGATCGAATCCAACCGAACTAAACATCCCGAGCGACCTTCTCAGTTAACTGACCCTATAAACTGATCCTCGGATATAAAACTAATTCCTCTACCCCAATTACCCCCCCCACACACACACACACACACATACACACTCGCAGCCTCCCCCCCATCAACAAAAAAATATCATTCGCCACAATATTCTCATCGTACCCGCTAAGCTCGCCTTTGTTGGTCCGATGCGAAGAAGCGGCCCGACGTCGGCAGTCTCCTTACGAACGAACAAGAGGACGAATTGTAAAAAGTTACCTCCCACCGGCCGGGATAGAGACTTAATGAAACCATCCTTCTGTCGGCTTTTGATTTATAAGCTCAACAACGTCGATGTTATTGAGGTTCAGTTGGCGTACGGACGTCGGGTTCGTTGTCACGCTTTTAGACCGACGCAACCGTACGCCGAACCCGGATGGCCACGATGAGGGGCTTGACGCGGTTTCGGATTATAATTCATCGACGCATGCGTATTCCATGTGTGTATATATGTAATATATGCGTTCTCGACGATTTATAGTACTTTCTGGGCAGGGGCCGTGGATTGATTAATCGAGCTAATTGAAACTAGCTATGCGCCATTTGTGACCAGGGAACGATTTTTGGATGGGTCAACGGTGACGCGTCAACTAGAGGTCAGCTGTCACGTGATTTCGCATTTCGGCTTCTGTTGTTCGCATCGTCCGCGACGTGGCGTCGATAACGAATATCGGCTGGGTCGTGTCGAAGCAAACGACGTACCTAAAAAAAACGCCCTACGACTGGGCCAAGTGAACGACCATTTATTAATAATTTATTTAGCGTTTGATTTATATTCAAATCGTCAGAAAACTTCCCACAGAACAAGCGTATCAAGGTCGCGCCCGTCTTACTGAGTGGTATCCAGGAAAGAGAGAGAGAGAGAGAGAGAGAGAGAGAGAGAGAGAAGAGAGAGAGAGAGAGCGAGAGAGAGAGCGAGAGAGAGAGAGGGAGGGAGGGAGAGAGAGTGTGAGAAAGAGAGAGAGAGAGGGAGGGAGAATGGATAAAAGTGCAGCGTAACAATCAGACTCGACGGCGTCTACTTTTGGGCATCTTTTGCAGCTAGCGACGGACACTTTTAGCCGACGACTCTTCTCCAGACAATCACATAATTGCATACATTCGCCAAATACACGACCGCCTCATCCCTACGGTTCTCATTCGATCATTTCGGCCACTTTCGGCCAGTGTCCGTTGGCCAATCTGGTAGAAGTTATTCCGACATTAATGGCGTCTATTCTCCCGCAATCTTCGTCACCGAGCAATCTCGTAACTAAGTAAATTCGTTGCCCCGGCAGTATCGACCTTGATGAGATTCGCACTTCCCCGCTACGAGTGTCGTCAGTGATCCAGACGTATCCGGAGTCATAATGTGCGCCAGAATCACGCCTACGCCCGGCGTAGATCCCGTCACCGTAAAGCTTACCTACTATTGACATCAATGGCAATAAGTAATTAAGGTAACGCCAGTCTGTATGTCAATGGCT